>BSBK01012439.1:0-150145 GCA_027943335.1 Chamaecyparis obtusa | reverse complement strand
TATATATTAATCCATGGTTCAAATAATGAACCCAAAAAGGACTAATCACTTAAATTGATTAATAGCTATTAATTAATTAATATACTGTAATAATTATTAATTAACTAATATATATATTATTTAATTATAATTATTAATTATATATATTATTAATTAACATTTTATAATTTATTAATTAATTAATATATTATAATTACTAATTAATTAATATATGTCTTATTTAATTATAAATCTAAATTAAATTGATACCATTCAATATATATTATCATTTTAATTATAATAAATCAATTTGATATTAATTTATATATATCAAAAATTATTATTCAATATATATAAGATTATTATTTAATAAATATTTTAGGTGATATTCTTTTACTCTTTTATAATCTATATGATTATTAAATTAACACTTCACAAATTGTTCGTTAATTTAATTTAATTAACGAAACCTTCTTTTATTGAATTCTACTTAGTATCGTAATGAAAATAAATTATGATAACTTGACTTGTCTAGATTGTATTCTAGATGTAACTAGTAGGGTGATCTAATCTTGTTTAGTTTAATTTTAATTAATTCATTTTATTAAAGGATCATTCTAATAAAACAAGTTAGTGATTTGTTATTCTATTAGAGAATTTTATATAAACCTCATAGACATCACCATATGTAGACTAAGATTCGTTCATCCTAACCCCTTTTGAAACTCGGTTAAAACTGCACTACCTAGATAGAAACTCTTGTTAGAACCGTTTTAGCTAGTAACTTTTGGAAGCCAACATTTGTAGAAGATATAGTATTCAAACTCTTCTTTTTTTTTTAATCTTTTGACTTGGACACCTGTTAACCCACAACATTAATTTGGACTTATTATCCCTTTAAAAAAAATTGGTGTATTTTTAGACTGAAAACCCACCATTTCATGAGTATGGAGCAAAGACATAATGTCCCTATGATCTCACTCAATTGACCCATGATCCATAAGCACTCCTCTATTTGCGAGCCAATCAACGATGTGATTCACCTCCCTAAAAAAATGAGAAATTTTATAATCATCAAATTTGGACAGTAACTTGTATATTTCACCAAGAATGTACTTGAGCTCCTAGTTGCAAGCATTTCATGTGGAAAGACCTCGAGTGATTAGATGAGAGTCCCCTTTGATATGAATCTTCTTAATACCAAGACAAACAAACCTCAAATTTTTAGTAGAAGAGCCCTTGCCTCATCCAGATTATTTGATCCCGATGGAAACCTACTACCTACCACTTTAAAAATATTTCCATGACCATCCCTGATAACCCAACCAAACCCTAAACTTCTTGGATTCCATTTGGAGGATCCATCAAAGTTTAGCTTGATGAAGTCTGGATCTGGATGTTCCCATTTAACATCCTTTCTAACATCCCACTTTGTCTTCTTTCCCACCAGAACTCCCACAAATGAAATATGAATCATAGGCCAATTATTTAAAATTTTGGAGTCTTGGGTTGAAAAGGTTGAGGATGGGGATTTGGAGCGACTGACATGAGCATTGACCAGCTCTGAAATAGACAATTCTACAATCTCAATGACTTGTGAAGCTGAGATGATCTCCTTCCTAAGTATCATTTTCTTTCTCTCCCACCATATGCACCAAGAAATTGCAACTGGAATAACTCTCCAAATACAAGAAAAAAAGGATTCCTTGTGGAGAAAAGGCCATTGGAAAAGAAATTGGTTGAGTTGATGATGTAAGGGAACTTGCCAACCCATTTTTTAAAGAGCCCAGTACCACAGCTCCCTAGAGAGGTCACAATTAACTAGCAAGTGATATGTATCTTCAAGGACTTCTCCACATAAGACACATGATAATCTATCTGAGATGCCCATCCTCTTTAATCTTTCACTTGAGAGATTCCTGTCATGGAGAGCCATCCAAAGGAAAGAGCCCACCTTGGGGAGAACTGCACTATGCCAACAATATCGAAACAAACTATTGTTGACCTAACTATTTGTACTAGTATGTGACATATAACCCTCCCTAACCAAGTATCATCCACTTGTTTCCTTAATCTAGATCAATGAGTCATCCTCTCCATTATAAATCAAAGGCCTTTGATCAATAATTTCAGTAAGAGAATCCTTTTTCTGCCTGTGGAAAGGGGAGGTCATTAAAGCTCCTCCACGATGCCCTTTCAACACCTTCAAACCTGTTAATGACCAAATAGTTCTCAAGAAGAATACCCCAACTTTGTTCTAGACAATTCCTACCATGAATGAGGTTTGGATATGAAGACAACATGGGGTGTCCATTGAAAGAATTAGACCACAATAGAGCCTTGTTACTAGAGTTGGTAACCCAAGAGAGGTGAGGTAAAATGATCTGCCTACATTTAATCAAAAAGTTCCACATTGTAGAACCCGATGGAGCATTTCTGGTCATGAAGATTCTAGAAGAATCACTGGAATCAAGATACTTGCACTTCAAAACTCTAGCCCATAAATCTTGAGGGTTCTCATAATACTTCCAAGGTATTTTAGCTCCCAAACTAATATTCCTCTCATGTAAACTATGAAGACCTGCACCCCCATGATCTTTTGGAGTACAAATAGTGTTTTGCGAAATGAGGGGAATCTTGGATTTATCATCAAGATTTCCTTTACAAATGAAGTATTTAATGTATTTTCTAATAGCCTCCATAAAACCTTTAGGGGCTAGTAGTACAGACAACACATAATTTGGAATTGAGCTAAGGAGTGATTTAGCCAGAAGAATCCTACCTACCAAAGATAACCATCAAGCCTTCCAAGAAGCAATCTGGTTCCTCATGGTTTGAAGTTATCCCAAAAGGCTGCTTTGTCCATCCTTTGAAAGAATGGTACTCCCAAGTATTTACAAGGGACTTCATCAATCACAAAACCAAGCAATCTATGAATGGCTTGCTAGAAATTCATAGGCGTATTAAAGAAGAAAATTTTGGATTTTTGAAGCATTGAGTATCTACCCAGAAGCATTGAAATATTCCTCAAATGTCTCTTTAATGGCCAAAGCCTCTGAAAGAACTACCTTCCCAAACAAGAAGGAGTCCTCTGCAAACAAGGTGTGACTGATGGATAATTGAGATCTAATAGAAATACCCATCCAAACTTACTGAGAATTCTTGAAAGAAATTAATCTACTAAGACCTTCAGCCATAATGATAAAGAGAAAGGGGGGTAGAGAATCTCCCAATCTAACTCCCTGAGAGGAAGAGAAAAATCCACAGGGTGAACAATTAATGAGAACTGAGAACTTTTCCCCCTTGACACATGATAAGATCCATTTAATCCATTTCCCACTAAAACTGATCCTTTCCATAACCTGTGATAAGAATGGAAAGTTCACCCTATCATATAGATTCCTCATATATAGTTTAAGAATCATGGCTTGAACACCTTCCATTTTGATAGAATGTAAATCTTCGTGAGAAATGATAGCCCCTTCAACTATATCCTTCCCTAAAACAAAACCCCCTTCCCATTCTGAGATAATTTTCGGGATGATTTAACCCAATCTTAATGCAATGGATTTTGTGAAGATCTTATAGATGGTGTTGCACAAGGAGATAGGCTTAAAATCATAAAAATATGCTGGATGATCACATTTTGGAATGATGGTGATGAAAGTATTGTTGAACTAGCGGAACATGCAAGCATGGATACGAGACTCCTCAAGTGCCTTTTGAATGTCCTCACCCATGAAATCTGAACATTTTTGAAATAAGAAAGGAGTCAATCCATCTGGACCCAGGTCATTATCAAGACCCATAGAAAAAAATCCCCCTGACTTCCTCTAAAGTAAAAGGTTGCATAAGAAACTTGTTATCCTCATCTGACACCAACTTAGGCATACAATTAGGAGCCTTGGAATTTAGAGGAGGCACAGTCTCATTCAGGAGATTCTGAAAAGACCAACTGCTTCCATTTGAATATCTGAAGATTTTATTTCATTACCTTATTTTAAATTATGGTCTACAATTGGATCCATCTCTTTATATGGTTGATATCTACTATTAGGTAAATTGGTATCATTTAGTAATAGTTCTTTCTGAGCCTTGATTTCATTAGGTGAGTTTTGGTTTAATGAAATATCAACTTTGCTTCATCAGATTTCATAGCAAGAATTTAGTGGTTATAGATTGTTATGTGTAATGTTAATCCAATTTATTTGCCATCCGTATGTATCTTCTTTAATTATAGAAATGGATGTTAAAATGATCTTGATTTGGTTGGTCTCAAAGTAAGGTTTCAATTATAAGATGAATATCCAAGTATTATTGTTAATATAGTTGTTCTTAGTTTGGACTCATAAAAATGTTTCATTTAGTGTCTTCAATCTTACGAGCTAGCTTGTATTATCATTTTATAATATGAAAATGATTCACATTTTGAAGGTACGGTAAAGATGATTAATCCATTGGATGACATTTATTTTATTTTTAATACTATATTCCTCTGAGTAGGATAATCATACTTTTTTGTTTTCAAATGAGAGATCTTTGGTTATAATGGATATTAAGAAATTTCCAAGAATTTTCCAAGATGTTTAATTAAAATGTATAGGTAAGGAAAAGTTAATATGGATTCAGCTAGACTCTATGGAAGAATTGGTAGTCATCTTGTCTTTTATAATTGAATTGAATCATAAGAAAATTTCTATTGTACTATGTAGCTTTGTATTGCCATAGTATGTAAATGAGGATATTTTATTTCTCATTAATGCCCTATAATGTAAAATAGGACATTTGTAAGATGATGTTAGTATAAGAATCTTAATATTTTTGGGTTTTCCTAGTGATTCCCATTGTAAAATAGGTTTAATATTAATAAAATAAACTAGCTAAGATAAAATATTTTAAAATTAGAACAAAAGTATTAACGAGAACTTAAATACATCTAAAAGTAATTTATTGAATTCACCCTTCAACACATATTATTTGTCTCACATAGACACCGCTATATTGACATAGAAAAATTACAACAAGTCATATATATTTCAGTTTTTTAAAGATATTTTCAATGACCACATGCACACAAAAGTAGTTGTCCTTATTTTTCAAGCACTCACAAGTTAATCCATGAGTTGACATAGGATAGCTATGTAAAACTAGCACTTGCACCAATGAAGTGCAATGTTTACGAGGATAGAAACATATGCTATATGCTATTTGAGAAGTACAATTGTATTTAAGTTTTATAAAATCTAAATTTTTTGACATTTTGAAAAATGGTAATTTATACTTTAAATTCAAAAGAATTGGATACTAATATCCAAGCTAAATTTAATAACATATCATTCAGATATATTCAATAACGTATTATCCATTCTCTTGAAAGAATGGGGACTACAACATTGTTCAACTCCAGCAGAATGTAATGCCAAAAAAATACAAGGACAAAACACAACAACAAAATTCCAACTTACATTACAACTATGTGTAAACATGAAGTATTTTTATTTTTTGAAAATATCAAAAGATTGAAAAGTAACTATTTATTATGTGAAAGAATACTAAATATATTATTTTGAGATCCACACACACATTGACAAAAAATCTTCATTCCATTTCAATCTACAACATCAAATATATTAAATTTTCTTGAAAAGAATGGTCACGTTAATAAAATTATCACACTTAGAGAAATTAATTTATTTCCTTCATATCTTACATGTTTAACAACAACAATATTGTACTAACTTTGAAAAGGAATCTATCTCATGTTATTACATCAAATTCATAAAATTACATTGTCCTTTAATGCTATTTACAACATAGTACATTTCACCATAATAGAAAAAAATACAAATTCTTCTCTTATTGTCATGCAATGAAAAAGAAGGAGTTTCTTCAAAGATTATTACGTGTTCAAGAATTTTATACAAATATAGGTAAAACAACTTAAATCTATTTTGCTCAAACTTTCTCAAGCCTTCATCCAAGGGAAATTTTAACTGCATACTTTGACAATTTTTTCTCTTCATTATCCAAACAAAACCTGCAACAAAGACATTTATCTCATGACCATGGAGGCTCACCTCCCAGCTAAGTCCATTACATGGCCACCCCTAAGCTAGGGGAAACAAGGACAGATAGATTACACTCATTCTACACACACTCTACAACATAACACATATAACAAGACATTTTCACTCCCATTCTCAAGTTTTCACATAGGTTCATAATTGAACCAAAAAATGGGTGAAGGTGAAAACATCACTTATGGAGATTCCATACTCAAACCCAATCAATTACTTACAAAGAAATGTTACATGCCTTCACAAGGCTCATTCTCAACATACTAGCTCATCACATGGAGCATCAATCACATTCCTTATGGCCGCCAAATTACAACTCAAGTAGGCTTCAAGGATGCCCATACATCCAAATTCTCTACACATAAAGATTTCCCAACTATGCCCTTCACCCCAAGACACTCTCAAATCCTCCCAAGCATGAGAGTTATCTTGCACACCCTCAACACATTCACAACATACAAAGAGGAAACAAGAGTAAAATTCATGAAAATAAAATGAGAACAAAACACTACAAACTCTCAACATAATTTAACTAAACAATACATTTACATAAACAAACACTTTCATGGTAGATGAGCCTACCTTCCCTCCAAGATATGGATATGGTGAATTTGGTGAAGAGTTTTTCTTTCCTAGCCTTATCTTTTCCTCATCTAGCCTCTAGATATCTCAAAGTTAATTCTCCTCAAAACAAGATCGCCGAATTTCCAAGTGAGTAACCCAAAGACATTCCTTCTCTCCTACCCTCATCCCAAGGTAACTTAGGTCTTGGTTTTTTCTCACTATCCACTTGTCCTAAGCTTGGAAATGGAATATAATTCAAAACATGGGGAAGGAAATTATCCTAGAAGACATACCCAAATTCGTCATTATCAAAGATGGCTCACTTTGAGAGGCAATATGGAAGCCTAGGGTGAAGAAAATGGTGAAATTTATCCCTCTAACACATGCACATGCCTTGGGGCACTTAAAACCAACCCTAACAACACCATAGGGATCCATATAACCCTCCAAAAACCCAAGTAAAGTTTACATCCGAAAATAGAAAAATGATGACACATACCTTGGTTTCCCAAGACACTAAGCATGCCTAGGAATTTACAATATGACTAAAGGGTGATGTAGGATCCACATTCCACTTAGGCATGCCATCACATTACACTAGTGTCAAGTGACACTTCACAAAAGAAGTACACATGACATTACACACTTGGCATGCTTAGTGGATAATTTACATTTACATTTACACAAATTGAATTTATATCCAAAGATGCACATATTAATATTTACAACAAAAATCATACAAGCATTACATTTACAAAATTAAAATCACATAACAATGAGATCATTCTCTTCTTAGAGTCGACCTTGGCCTTGAACTGCTATCACATAGATCCGTCCTTGTTTCCCCACATTAACAACCATGATCATAATCCTACACGCTCGATTTAGATGTTAGTTTCTCATAAAATTAATGCATATATACTCATATCGAAAGTGAAGAAAGATCAATATTAACATATAAATTGTATGCATAGAGAAACTGCATTTCATGATTCATTGTAAACATAATCCACATTGAACCCTAATACTATGACATCAAAATGTAAGTTCAATTTCACACAGACAAGTAT
This sequence comes from Chamaecyparis obtusa, assembly GCA_027943335.1. Taxonomy (NCBI): domain Eukaryota; kingdom Viridiplantae; phylum Streptophyta; class Pinopsida; order Cupressales; family Cupressaceae; genus Chamaecyparis; species Chamaecyparis obtusa. The sequence goes on along the minus strand of BSBK01012439.1, from coordinate 142,455 downwards.
CCTTAAGTCAATTGTACAACCATTAGTTTGTATTCACATCACAACTAACACATTTTACCATTTCTTATGATAACTTAACCAAAATGCAAAATTCATAATTCATTCATCTTTTCAAAACATAAAGCAAATATGAATCTAACATAAGCATATAGATTTATGTCTAACATCATCATCAATATAATCAAGTAAAATCATGACATAGTGTCTAATGCTATGAATTCATAATCAAAATAGGTTTAATATCACAAAATAGTGTATCATCTAGCTAGTCCATGTGTCAAATCATCAGTCGAGCTAAGATGAGTCGGGGTAGGACCTCACATCCTCCCCCCTAGGCGTGAACTTCCTCCTAGAGTTCATTGAGATAGATGGGGATATTGTGCTCTCCAAACATGGCATAATATATACTAATAGAGTTTGAGGATGAGAAAAGGTCTATACTCCTTTATTAAAATTTAATTAAAAGGAACTCTAAAGTTAATATAAATAATTCATTAATTATTTTTTTCCAACAGTACCAGAGATTCAACATAACACTAGGTTAAGTTGTAATGCTATTTTTACATTGACCAGTATACAGACCACATATATTGGCCCCATAAAAATAACATTATCAAGTTTTAAATTAATGAACTAATTTATTTTTTTTGTAAACTAAAAACTTAATTTAAACTGTATTCCATATTAATCTTGATTTGATTAATCTACAAGACTATTGTAATGCCCAAAATACAATAAATTTTAAAGAAATGTATTTAGTACTACATCAAAAAAATAAATGTTCACTATTTAATTTCCTAAAGAACTTACCATGAAATATAATATTTTATGACAATAATTTATTTTAGCCAGAATATAATGCCCCAAAATACATGGGTAAAACATAATAACAAAATTGTTTTAAAGAATGCTAAATGACAACTATTGTTACACCTAGCTCACTCAAAGTGATGCTAGAGACACAAAGATTAGGCACCCATCTTCTCATAAGGGAAAACATGGTGTGCGTTGGCATGCCAACATCCCTTAATCAAGTGACGATGATAGGCGACTTAATGTGATGCCCAAAATTTTGGGACAAAACACAACCAACAAATTTTATTTTTTTTTAGGTTAAAAGTTTGCCATGCTTGAGATGCAGGATAAAAGTGTTAATGCCTACGTCTCAAAAAGAGACAGGGGATCAACCTCAACAAGGTTGCTTAAGTTTCCATAGGATGCTAGAAAGAAATCATTATAATCGAAGAAGATCATTGCTCATCTTCTCGATCAATATCATCGATCATCGATCTAAAAGCTTAAAGGTGATCTAAGAGGGATTGAATGATTATTTAATAACATTGATTCTATAATTAGGTTAACCATTATCCAATTATGTTTACTTCAAGGCCAATTTGTTTTTGATGATTAGATTCTTAGTTTGCGAGAATTTTGCATACAAAAAATTATATAATCATCTTCACCCAATATCCGTTACATATGGATAAAGGATAAATCAATTAATACTCACAAATTAATAACTAATTAATAATTTATAAAAGATTAATTATTGATAAGAAAATAATGATGATAAAATTAAATAACATAAACATACATATCATCAACTAATAATTATAATATATTAATTAATTAATATATTTATTAATTAATTAATAAACCATAATAAATTAATTAATATATATACTTATACTTCATAATAAGAACAATGAGAAAAAAACAATAAACAACTAAAAAAATATTTGAAACATTGCTCATAAATAACTAACTAAAATTATTGACAAGACATTAATTTCAAACTAACAAAATTAATTAACACCCTAAACTAACTTAACAACAAACTAAACTATCTAAATTTATACTAATATTGCACTAAAACATAATCATTAATTAAATCAACCTAGGCTACCTAGAAAACTAGCCTTACTTTCTATCAAATCAACCTACTATGACAGCCCTATACCTACCTATTCCTCCCTACCCTCCACTTGCCATCACAAGGGACAAGGGAGGTACGCATGTAAGGGAGAGGGAAGTCAAATTCAACAAAATTTAAATGAACCCAAAGAAAAACCTGCGCCAAACTTGAGCTTGGAAAAGGGTGAGGACATGGAAAGGTAGTGGGAGGTGGGTCCCACTCCTTTCCCATGTCATAAGGGAGTACACTTCCAAATTTGAAACTTAATACAAGGCATGGGCAATGAAAACATGCGTGGGTTTTGGGGTAGAAAAAGGGTATTATGCATTAAGTGAAAGAAAAGGGATGATAGCAAAGGACATTCCCATTGTCCAATGGAATTGGTTTGAAATTAATACAAAGACTATGAAACCCTTCACATGCGCCTAGTAAAGGGGGAGAATTAAAAAAGGTACCGGGTAATATTATTTAATGTTATTTTATTTGCTATATAAAATGAGGTGGCTAGATTTATTATTTTTAAATGACTGTGGTAAAGAATTTGTATGGGAATTATTTCCCCATACAAATTCCAGAGAGTTGATAAGCCTTATTTTCCTTTGTATATGAACTCTCTCCTTTGAAAGATATTCTCCTTGTTTTATTTTCTTTGCAACTATGAGATATTAATCAACTTAATTCATTTTTTCCCTTAATGTTTTATGAAGTCCATAGAATTGAAATGATAGAGCAATATTCAATTTCTATTATAGTATGAATGTTAATTCAATGAGATAACAACAAAATAACTACTTGCTCTATTCTTCATAGATCTTTCATTACAAGTAATAGGACTAAAAGTAAGATATGAAACACATTTAGAGATAGTTTTTCAATGATCATTATGTTTAGTTCATCATACAAGATACTATGATATTCTTATATCAATCTAAATAAGGAATTCAAAATGAAATTGCTACAATATCTAACCTGTCATTATGGATAATTCCTTTACAAAGAGAGAGTATTGTTCAATTATCATTAGAGAGAGAGAGAGATTGTTTTTTAACATATTTGCATGAATTCATTTTAATCATTAAGAATTCCATCTCAACTCATTTTCAAATACATCAATAAGTCTACAACATCCTAGTTTTCATCAAAGCATTGAAATCTTCAAAAGGAAACTAGATTTGCTTTACTTGAGTATCATAATCAAATACATTTGCACTCTCAAATTTGCAATGAAAGATAATTTCAAACAACATGTTTACTCTCTCTCCTTTCCTTACAATATACATTTTACAAAGTGCTCCAATAGAGAGAATGAAAACACCATTCCTAATCCATAAAATATGTTCCTAATTCAAGGAGTGGTTTCTTCATACAAACACATCAAGGAATTGAACTCCATAAAGCTTCATTCACTTGAATCATGATTTCAATACCTGCAATGAAAATAGGATAGGAACCATGGGATGCTCACCTCCCATCCTAGGCCTCTCATGAGGCCACCCCTGAGCTTGGGGAAACCACATTAAAAAGGATACATACACTCATACACAAACACAAACAAGAAAACATACAATTGCAAAACTCAAAATTCCCTCAAGGGTGAAACTAAGGAATTCCAAGAATATCCTTTGTGGGGTGTGGGTGGACAACCCGTGGAGAAAACCATTGCATAACAAAAACAAGGTCACACATGGAACCATATATCACAATTTCATAACAAGGCTCACATGGCCAATCTTCCCTCCTTGTACCCCCAATGCCCCACGGGCTAAATGAAAGGTTTCTTGGGGAAAATCACTCACCCAAGTTCATCTTTCCCAACACATGGAGGAGACTCTACACATGGAGTTGCCTCCATTCCCACACCCCCTCTTGATTTCTCTTCCCTCCCAAGGGTGAGTGAATCCAAGAGTAAACAACCCAAATCCAATTTACATGAAAAAACACATTACATTCTTGCTCTCACCGTGACCAACCACGGGGAGCTAAAAAACAAAAAATAAGAAAAAGAAAAGCTCCTCCATGACCAACCATGGACAGCCAAAGAAAGCACATCTCATACATCTACTACAACATGAGTGAGAGCATATCGAACCTCAAGTCCAAATGCAAGATGTAGGAGTGTTGAGCCCTTATCCAAATCTCCAAGCTTTTTCCTCCTCTAACTTTTTGGAACTCTCTAAAGATAGAGAATGGGTGAACAACCCCATCCTTCCCCAAAATTCCTCTAAAAAGGGCCTCTAAACCTACCCCCACAACCTCATAAAGATGGTCCTACCAAACACTCTAGGTCCATGATGCAAGTTGCAATTTCGTTCAAGATTGGACATGAAATTTTGGAGAGGTCAAAAAGTCAATTTTAGGCTTCTCACAAGATGAAAATACCGCTAACCCATGCGTACATGGAATGGGTTAGCTAATAAAGCATAAAACCACCCCCTAAGGCCACATTAAACCCTCTAAAACTCATGTCTAAGAATATGAACGAGAATGGGGAATGGGAACTACATTATGGGTTCCTATGGCAAAAGGCATGCTTAGGATTTCCCCTAGAACTCCTAGAATGTGCTCTCACACAACCACACAAAATACCTTGATAACATTTAACACTAGTGTCAAGCGACACTTCACGAAATAACATTTCACGCAAGGTATGTCCTATTGTCACAACACATAACATTAATACACACATACATTTTACATTACTATTACAAATAAAAATACTTAACAACGAGGCCTTACGTCTCTTTTTAGACGGGGCCTTGGTTTAACTGGTTGCCCTACATTCAATGTGATTTCCCCGAATGTGTTTCCATGGTCCTTCCACCTGCAATACCTCAATGCAGCATTAGTATTTCAAGGAAGAAAACCAATACATTAATCATATATGATATAACAATCTTAAATTTAATCATTCAATTGCATAATTCAACTCATACTTCAATTGCATATATAATTCATAATTTAATATACATAATTCAATTTGAAATTCAGTAGCGTAATTCAATTGAAATCAAGTTCATCTATAATCTAGTCATCAGGTTCATAAAACATCATATAATAATATAACCTAACACGATCAAATCCAAATCCACTCATCATGGATTCCATATACAGAGTCAACAAAATAAATAGTCTAATGAGTCCATCATAATATAACAGTAAATCGAATGAGTCCAAGTATCTCAATAACATAATCAAAATGAAAAGCAAGGTCTATAAATCGGGATCACTATGTGGGCCAAAGGTGGGCCTCACATCCACCCCCTCTAGGCATGAACATCCTCCTGGAGTTCATCAAAGAGGTGCGGATACTGGGTCCTCGTCTGTGCTGCATCCTTCCATGAGGCTGTGACCTCATCATAGCAATTCCACTGGACCCTAACCTAGTCCAGCATTCTACCTCAAAGTCCCAACGTCCGTCAAGCCAAAATATGAATGGGCTCCAAGGCCAACTGGCCATCTGACTCCACCTGCAAGGCATCCCAATCAATGATGTGAGACTCATCATAAATATATTTTCGCAATACTGATACATGGAACACATCGTGGATGCGTGACAGGCTAGGTGGCAAGGCTAGATGATAAGCAAAGGGCCCTATCCTCTCTAGGATCTCAAATGGACCAAAAAAATGGGGTGCAAGCTTAGATCCCTTTCCAAAATGGATTGGACTCTTGTGCGGTCACACTCTTAGGAATACTCTATCTCCCACAAGGTAAGCTCAGTCTATCCTCTTCGCATCTACATACTTTTTCTATCTATCCTGAGCCTCTAAGAGGTGCTGCCTAACCAGGGTGACCTACTGCTCCATATCCTGAACTAACTTAGGACCAATAGAAACTCTGTCCTTGATCCTATCCCAACTCAGTGGGGTCCTGCAAGGTCTACCATATAATTCTTGGAAAGGAGGCATTCCCAAAGATGCATGATACCCATTATTATAGGCAAACTCTACTAGGTGTAGATACTCCTCCCACCTGGTCTGATGATCCATAACATACATGTGTAGCATGTCCTCTAAAACTTGATTGACCCTCTCGGTCTGGTCATCTGTCTCAGGATGATAAGCTGAACTGAAATTGAGCCTGGTGCCCAATGCTACCTGAAGCTCTCTCCAAAAGGATGAAGTGAATAGAGAGTCTCTATCTGAGATGATCTTATGAGGTATGCCATGAAGTCTGAAAATGTCTCGTAAGAACACCTAGGCTACTGCAGGTGCTGTAAAGGTAGTACAAACTGGAGAAAAGTGGGCTACATTAGTCAACCGATCCACCGTCACCATAATGGCATCATGGCTTCGGGAAGACATCGGAAGACCAACTATAAATTCCATGGATATAACCTCCCACTTCCATAATGGAGCCTCATGTGGCTGTAGGAGTCCTCCAGGATGGCGGTGCTCTGCCTTAACCCGCTGACACTCAAGACATCTGGCCACTATCTCAGCAATCTTTAATCTCATGCTTGGCCAATGATATAGTTGTCTCAAATCTACATGTAGCTTCTTAACCCTAGGATGTGTTGTATAAGGTTCTCTGTGAGCCTCAAGTATAATGAATGCACGTAAATCTCTAATAGAAGGTACATAGATACACTCTCGATGGCATAGAAGCCCATCGGACTCTAAAGTATAACCAACATACTTCCCCTCCAAGGGTCTCTGAGATCGAATCATCTCACAAACCTCGGTATTCCACTCATCTTCTTGAAGATGACGGAGGATCTGACTTCTCAAATCTATGCCTACAGTCATAGAATAGATATCGTGCCATCTCCTACTCAAGGCATCTGCAACCACATTCTCCTTCCCCTTGATGTAGTGGACATCAAAGTCATACTCACATAAGAACTCCATCCATCACCTCTGCCGAGCATTAAGGTTTAGCTGGGTAAATATTTACTGAAGACTCTGATGGTCTGAATGAAGCTCAAAGTGGTGACCTAAGAGGAAGTGACACCATCACACTAAGGCATGTACCACTGCTGCAAGCTCTAAATCATGCGTAGGGTAATTGAGCTCGTGAGTATTAAGCTTCCTAGACTTGTAAGCAATAGCTCACCCTCCCTGCATAAGGTCTGCCCCTAAACCAACCAAAGAAGCATCTGTGCATACCAAAAATTCTGCTAAAGGATCTGGCACTGCAAGAATCAGGGCACTGGTGAGTGCTCTCTTGAGCTCCTGAAAAGCTCTCTCACACTTCTCTGTCCACTCAAACTTCTTCCCCTTTCACTGAAGGGAAGTGATAGCATGTGCCACTTTAGAAAATCCTTCAACAAATTGCCTGTAATAACCAGCTAGTCCCATGAAACTTCTGATCTTAGTCACTGTGGTAGGTGCCGGCCAATTCATAATAGCCTCTATCTTTGATGGGTCTTTTGAGATCCCATCAACAGATATGACATGTCCCAAATACTTAACCTCTGTTCTAAAGAAGGAACACTTTGACAAGCTACCAAAAAAACTAATTATCTCTCAAACACTGCAAAACCTATCTCAGGTGCTCTTCATGCTCCTTCTCATCCTTGGAATATATCAGGATATCATCTAGGAACACAATTATGAACTTATCAAGGAATGTGTGGAATACACAATTCATAAGGCTCATGAATACTGCTAGGGCATTCGTAAGACCGAAAGGTACCACTGTAAACTCATAGTGGTCGTACCTAGTGTAGAATGCGGTCTTAGGAATGTCACTGTCAACTATCCTCAATTGATGGTACCCTAACTTAAGATCTATCTTGGAGAATACTCGTGCTCCTTGCAATTGATCAAATAAGTCATCAATCCTAGGAAGTGGATATCGATTCTTAATGGTAACCTTATTCAACTGTCAGTAATCCATGCACAACCTAAGTGACCCATCCTTCTTAATGAAGATCACTGGTGCACCCCAAGGAGAAACACTAGGATGAATGTGTCCCTTCTCTAACAACTCCTCGAGCTGAATCTTGAACTCATTAATCTCATTCATGGTCATTCTATAGGGTAGTCTAGATACTGGTTTAGCTCCTGGCACGAGGTCTATGTGAAAGTCAACTGCTCTGTGAGGAGGCATACTAGGTAACTTTGATAGGAATACATCTGCAAATTCCTAGAGGATGGGATGGTCCTCAAGAGAACTCTCACTCTCATCCTCATCCCCTCTGTCACTGATAGTGATGGAAAATAACTGACGTCCCTTCTGCATGCACCACCTAAGTTGCCTAGCTGATATCATGCAAAGAGATACTAGTCTCTGAACCCCTAAAATAACTGAAACAATGTTGTCATCATCCAAACATTCTATCTTCTTCTGGCGGCAATCTAGCTTGCCTCTATGGGCGTATAGCCAATCCATGCCAAGTACTACATCATATGATCCCAATGGGGTAATCCTAAGGTCTGTTGAAGTGGTCAACTCCCCTACTAGGGTAGTTAAGAACATTCAATAGTCATCGATCTCTTAAGGTCAATCATGACATCATAGATCTTTCCTATTAGGGTACATGATTACCTAAAGGATGAACTTCATAACACTAACACCCGTGCAAGGCCACTTACAAAACTGTATGTCTTATAAAATAATTTATGCCACCATGGTTTGCCAAATCACCAACTTTCACCTACTTCAACTACAAGGAAACCAATCATTTCTGTTATTCATCATAGTAGGGCATGGATCTAATATATCGATCCTATAGTACCTTTTGACATGGGATAATATCTCTTTCTAGGTGTTACCTCATATACACATGATTGGTGGGACTCTTTAAAACAAAATGGGTACAAATTACATAGGACTGGTAGCAAAAGGGAATGCTCATAATAGTCACCCAAAAATAGATACAAGTAATTCTCAAAAAAGAAATCTATTTGCTTCAACTTCAAATAAAAAAAAGTGAGCTCATTTCAATCGAAAAAAATCAACGGTGGCAACTGCCAAGATAAGAACTATACAGTTGGTGACAAAACCCAATCAAAGAAAAAAAAAACAAAAAAAAACAAAAAGGTACCAGTCCAATACGTAGAAAGTTCCACCAAGAAGATAAATGACTCAGGAAGACCATAAGCAAAATGAAACAACTGACATCAAATCCAAAAGGAGTACCCACCACAGAATACTAAGGAATTTCAACCTTTAACTTACATATCCATAGGTGATTCAATCTATACCTCAACTAGGGGCACCATACTTTCGTTGTCTTAAGCAATAATTAAACGAGTCTCCTTTACCTTACTCCGATACTACAATTCTTTTCATAACATAGGTTACCATTGTCCATCTCCTATGACTAATTAGCCTTCCCAAGCTGTATCATAGGTTCCCAATGCTTCGAGAAGGTCCTAGTCTATACAAGGAGATATTGTCGATGATCCTGGAGTGTTTCCATCATATATATAAACAAAAAAATATTTACATCATGGCATGGGCCCCACTATAACTTAATAATGTAAATCTTGCGAGGGTATAGAACAATTTTCCACCCCATACTGAAATGGTTAGGCCATTCTACCTAGTTTCTACATCACTCCAATGTTATAAGGGTTTGGCTTCTTCGAGGTATTCCAATAGCCATCCTAGGGCACCCACACATGATGATGTTGGTATGACCATTCCATAATGTACTCACACATGCTCCTCACATACATAACTCAAAGGGCTACTATGTGTACATGAATACTTTCCTTGCAAAGCGTAATGGCACAAAGGTTCCTAGAGTTGAACCCAGTGCTCTGATACCAAAATGTGATGCCCAAAATTTCAGGACAAAACACAACCAACAAATTTTATTTATTTTTAGGTTAAAATTTTTCCATGCTTGAGATGCGGGATAAAAGTGTTAATGCCTACGTCTCAAAAAGAGACAGGGGCTCAACCTCAACAAGGTTGCTTAAGTTTCCATAGGATGCTAGAAATAAATCATTATAATCGAAGAAGATCATTGCTCATCTTCTTGATCAATATCATCGATCATCGATCTAAAAGCTTAAAGGTGATCTAAGAGGGATTGAATGATTATTTAATAACATTAATTCTATAATTAGGTTAACCATTATCCAATTATGTTTACTTCAAGGCCAATTTGTTTTTGATGATTAGATTCTTAGTTTGAGAGAATTTTGGATACAAAAAATTATATAATCATCTTCACCCAATATCCGTTACATATGGATAAAGGATAAATCAATTAATACTCACAAAATAATAACTAATTAATATAATTATTAACTAATTAATAATTTATAAAAGATTAATTATTGATAAGAAAATAATGATGATAAAATTAAATAACATAAACATACATATCATCAACTAATAATTATAATATATTAATTATTTAATATATTTATTAATTAATTAATAAACCATAATAAATTAATTAATATATATACTTATACTTCATAATAAGAACAATGAGAAAAAAACAATAAACAACTAAAAAAATATTTGAAACATTGCTCATAAATAACTAACTAAAATTATTGACAAGACATTAATTTCAAACTAACAAAATTAATTAACACCCTAAACTAACTTAACAACAAACTAAACTATCTAAATTTATACTAATATTGCACTAAAACATAATCATTAATTAAATCAACCTAGGCTACCTAGAAAACTAGCCTTACTTTCTATCAAATCAACCTACTATGACAGCCCTATACCTACCTATTCCTCCCTACCCTCCACTTGCCATCACAAAGAACAAGGGAGGTACGCATGTAAGGGAGAGGGAAGTCAAATTCAACAAAATTTAAATGAACCCAAAGAAAAACTTGTGCCAAACTTGAGCTTGGAAAAGGGTGAGGACATGGAAAGGTAGTGGGAGGTGGGTCCTACTCCTTTCCCATGTCATAAGGGAGTATACTTCCAAATTTGAAACTTAATACAAGGCATGGGCAATGAAAACATGCGTGGGTTTTGGGGTGGAAAAAGGGTATTATGCATTAAGTGAAAGAAAAGGGATGACAGCAAAGGACATTCCCATTGTCCAATGAAATTGGTTTGAAATTAATACAAAGACTATGAAACCCTTCACATGCGCCTAGTAAAGGGGGAGAATTAAAAAAGGTAAGGGGTAATATTATTTAATGTTATTTTATTTGCTATATAAAATGAGGTGGCTAGATTTATTATTTTTAAATGACTGTGGTAAAGAATTTGTATGGGAATTATTTCCCCATACAAATTCCAGAGAGTTGATAAGCCTTATTTTCCTTTGTATATGAACTCTCTCCTTTGAAAGATATTCTCCTTGTTTTATTTTCTTTGCAACTATGAGTTATTAATCAACTTAATTCATTTTTTCCCTTAATGTTTTATGAAGTCCATAGAATTGAAATGATAGAGCAATATTCAATTTCTATTATAGTATGAATGTTAATTCAATGAGATAAAAACAAAATAACTACTTGCTCTATTCTTCATAGATCTTTCATTACAAGTAATAGGACTAAAAGTAAGATATGAAACACATTTAGAGATAGTTTTTCAATGATCATTACGTTTAGTTCATCATACAAGATACTATGATATTCTTATATCAATCTAAATAAGGAATTCAAAATGGAATTGCTACAATATCTAACCTGTCATTATGGATAATTCCTTTACAAAGAGAGAGTATTGGTCAATTATTGGTAGAGAGAGAGAGAGAGATTGTTTTTTAATATATTTGCAAGAATTCATCTTAATCATTAAGAATTCCATCTCAACTCATTTTCAAATACATCAATAAGTCTACAACATCCTAGTTTTCATCAAAGCATTGTAATCTTCAAAAGGAAACTAGATTTGCTTTACTTGAGTATCATAATCAAATACATTTGCACTCTCAAATTTGTAGTGAAAGATAATTTCAAACAACATGTTTACTCTCTCTCCTTTCCTTACAATATACATTTTACAAAGTGCTCCAATAGAGAGAATGAAAACACCATTCCTAATCCATAAAATATGCTCCTAATTCAAGGAGTGGTTTCTTCATACAAACACATCAAGGAATTGAACTCCATAAAGCTTCATTCACTTGAATCATGACTTCAATACCTGCAATGAAAATAGGATAGGAACCATGGGATGCTCACCTCCCATCCTAGGCCTCTCATGAGGCCACCCCCGAGCTTGGGGAAACCACATTAAACGGGATACATACACTCATACACAAACGCAAACAAAAAAACATACAATTGCAAAACTCAAAATTCCCTCAAGGGTGAAACTAAGGAATTCCAAGAATATCCTTTGTGGGGTGTGGGTGGACAACCTGTGGAGACAACCATTTGTTGGAAATATTCAGGAATTAACCGAGTTACTGAGAGGGGAGGGGTGAATCAGTAACTCCAAATTTTCTTTCAATTACAGATGTATTAACATGTAATTTACTTTAACCTTTGCATATGAAACTTAAGAGCATTCACAATAATGACACATAGATTTGGTTACCCAGAAACCTTCCAAAAAGAAAGTAAAACTGGGGTGGGGATGAAACCCACAAAGCTTTAATACTGTAGAATAAAGTTGGCCGGTTAAGGCTTACAATTTGATCACTTCTGATGATCTGCCCTGTTAGGAGTAATAAGGATTGCTAAATCCACCCTGTTAAAGGATTTACAAACATACAATGAAGTATGCACTCGGTAAAGAGATTTTACAAAAGACTGTTAAGTCTACCCGGTTAAAGGATTTAGTACTGATTCACCTGTTAGGATGAAATAGTAGATCTCTTGCTTTGCAACTGGATTGTTGATTGAGATTCGCTGATGTACTGATCACCTTCTGTGATGAATTTGTCTTTGCTGTTCCTTATACTGCTGAAGCTCTTTGTAATTCGCTTATCTCTGCCTTTCTTTCTTTTTCACATATATGCTTCTTACATTCTTCTTGACATTTTTACAACATTGTTTATATACAAGTCTTAAACAATTAATTACAATTACAATTACAAAGTCAGCTTGACAAATAAACATAAGTGCTACTAAGTCAGCCCAAGTATGGTTACACGGTTCCTGCAAACTAACTCGGTGACTTTCTGATACTCGGCGTCCACTGCATTACTCAGCATCGTCATGCACTCGGTAGAAGTGAAGGCACGGTTCATACTGATCACTCGGTAGGTTTTGAACTCGGTAAATACTGGTGACTCGGTAGACATGATGTTACTCGGTTTACACTGTCCTGCTCAGTTTGCACTGTCTGCTCGGTTTGCACTGTCTACTCGGTTTGCACTGTCTGCTTGGTTTGCACTATCTGCTCGGTTTGCACTGTCTGCTCGGTTTGCACTATCTGCTCAATTTGCACTGTCTGCTCGGTTTGCACTGTCTGCTCGGTTTGCACCCAAAATGCAAATAAGTGTTGTCACTAGTGGCAATTCTGTTTAATGCCAACAATCTCCCCCTTTGGCATTAGTGACAAAAACACTTATTGGCCAAAACTTATATACATGAATCATGCTGAGTTTTATTTTGATTTTTCAAAATTTGTCTTTGTTATAGGGTTTTATACATTGTCTCCCCCTTTCAATGTGCTAACTTTTTTTATACAAAACATATATCTCCTTCTATACATATCTCCCCCTTTTTGATGATAATGCCAAAGGTGTATATACAAGTTATTTACAGAGAGAATCCAAAATTTGATAGAAAATCAGAATGTACCTTCATTATTAGTGCCAGGGTTCTGTCCCAACTTTCTTGCAGAATCTTACATGTTTGGATTGTAATTTGGACTTCTGCAGAGAGTTCAATCATGTGATCTACTATAGAGAACTGATTGTCATGAATCAATGTTTTGGAATGTTCAATGTGCTTATACATTGTATTCATGATGGGAAGGATCATGTGTTGGATGTCTAGCAGTGTGGACCGGATCCTTGTGTCTTCTTTCAGTAGATCAGACTGCATATTTGATAGATATGAGATTTTCATGTGATGAGCAGAGCTTGAACTTGGTTCAAGTTGCAGCTTCTGTATGCTAATCTTCATATCCTCATCCATTTTATTCATTTTATCCTTAACATCCTTTGTGAACTCGACAATATTGCACAATCTGGCCAAAAGAGAGGTAGCATTCGAATAGATAGATTCAATGTTTGACAAAACTGAAGACAATTCTACTTGGTTAATAGCTATGTGTTGAGCAATGTGCTCAAGCACTTTATTGTTGAATCTCTTCTCGGCTCTTTCAACTAACTTTTCTATCCCAGATGAATCCTCATTATATTTATTAACTGCTTCTGCTAATTGTAGCAAAACATGTTGGGAGGAGTCTACTTTAATACCTAATGCATCAGACAAAATGTCCTTAGCATCCTTGATGATTTGATATTCCTTGTCTCTCTCCTCTTTAAGCTTCTTTTGTTTTGCTTTCCTTTGGAGGATCTCACCTATATTTTGCATTTGGTCTGCTGATAGATTTGCAAAATCTAATGTTGGAATCTCTATCTCTTCATCTAGGTCTATATCCTCTACTATATTCTTACCCAAAAATTTTATACTCGGTAGAGCCTTAGGCTTATCTGTACTTAATGCTTTAGTAGTAGTGACAATAGATATAGTAGGGCTGGCTATAGAGACTAGCACACTGTCTACTGGAGAGCTTAAAATATTTACACTTGTAGATTCAAAAACTGGAAAACTTACTGCTGGAAAACTTGATGAAATGGGAGACTGCAACTTGGTAGAAGAAATGGTAGTTGCTTCTATTGTTGCTATAGATGATTGGACAAATGTTGAAGTTGTCACAACCATGCTTGAAGGTGTCTCCGGGTTGGATGTAGAAACTTTTACTGGAGACGTAGGAAGGGATGCAATGACTTCTGCTGCTATCCTCATAGTATCATCTACCTCAGTGGCTTCTTCTTGTTCATCACTGTCATCTTCAATGTCTTTTATTATGACTGTTTCAATACTCGGTTGGTGAAGGTGGTATATGTTCTTCCATGTAGCATTTGCAGCCTTCACAACCAATTCAATATTGTTGATCAGAATCAAACAAGTATTGAACTTTAATGTCATCTTACTTTCATTTTCTTTTAATGCCTTCTTTACTTCATCATTTTTCAAGCTCGACATTAACTGTCTCAGGGTTTGATCAAATATGTCTATCACAGTTTGCTTTGCATTGCTCCATCTCATTTTTATTGGATTTAATAGAACTGTTGGAACCTGTGGGGCTAATTCTTCAGGAGAGTATTTCCACTGTCCCATCTTTTCAATAACAGCATCTTCTATTTCCTTCTATTTTGTTTCCGATCTGGTTTCATATTTAAAGGATTTTATGTTACTTACTCCAGATCCTGATCCGTCTCTAAAGAGTTTGATCTTTTCTTGAAAGTTTAGAGGAGGCCTTTTGAATACTATGTCTTTATCTGCCTTGTTTTCCTTGTCTGCCTTGCCTCTTGCATTTCTCCTTGTAAATACAGCAGTGGGAGGCTTAGGTGCCTTAGTGATGAATACCTTTCCTTTCTTCTTTGCAGGTTCTGGCTCCTCTATTTTCTCATCCTTTTCCTCTTCTTCTTCATCTTTTTCTTCTTTGTCCTCAGTTATCATTTGCATTTTGGCTATCCTCTTCTTTCCTTTGTTTACCACCTGTGGAAGCTTTATGCTTAGTTCAATTCTTACCTTAGCTTCATCATATGTTCCAAAATATGGAGCTTTGGAATTGACAGGCTGATTAAGAAGAGCTTCAATGATATTCTTGGTTTCATCAATATTTACCTCATAAGGAAGAGGTTTTACATATACAGTCCTCAGTTTAGCTGCTTGAGTATATACATTATCACAATCCACCATAAAAAAAATGTCATCCTTGTAATCTTCCACCAACTTCTGTGGAATCTAGAATCTGTCATTCATTTTCTCTTTGAAAGACTTAAAATAATTATCCATGATGCTTTCAAAATTTTCACCCATTTCTGAGATGTATTCATTTATTTCATAAAGGGCTGGCACATCTTTTCTCCATACAACTTTTCCTTTAGAAGGGAAGAATTTCTGATCATAGAAGAATAAACAGACCAATAAGGATCCAAACTTACATGGATTGTTTTTGGAAGTTTGAATGCTTTCCATGTTTTTGTTAAACTGCTTTAACAATAAGTCTGCTAGGTCAAATGTTAAGTTATTCTTGACCACTTTGTATGCTAGGTCAATAGCTTCATAGGAGACACTATTCTGTTGACTAGAACTGTAAATCTTATGGGCAATAATGTGTGTACCAAACTTCAGTTCAGCATCGGTAATGCTGCTAACTTTCATGCCTCTACCGTCCCACTCGGCTAGGGTTTTCTAATCTAGTTCCGTCCGACCTAGGGTTTTGGTAGTTTTTTCTTTGTTCAACATGGGAAGACCGGTGATTTGATGAATCATCTTCTTTGTGATCTCTATGGGTTGCTCAAGCCAAATCTTGCCGTCATGTACATGGCTGAGAATGTATCTAACCCATTTATCTCGAAAGTTTCGAGGTAGATGTGCAATGTGAACTAAACCTTTATCTTCCAGATGTTTGTGCTCGGGTTTTAGAATACCATCCACACACTGTTCTTCATGCATAGTATCTAATTCTAGGTTCCCCATTTCATGAATTGAACAGTTGAAATGATTGCGGATATCGTTAATAAGTAGTACCTTAGGAGGAATCTGAGATTGAGCTCCGTTCGGATCTAGGGCTGCTGCAATTGTGGGCACGATCTTGAAATCTGGTGCTTTCCATTCCCCTTGGACTAACATATCAGATCCTTTCTTCGCTGAAGTGCTGGATGATGCCATGGTAGCTCACAGAAAATTCCTTTTGCAAAAGTGTTGAATCGCTGGGTTGCTCTTGAAATTTTCTGCTCTCAAAGTGCTAAAGGTTCACGGTGAAGAATGAGTTCGATTACTTACTTTTTGTTTATAACTCTGTCATTAATGCTCAGTACAAATTAGGGTATGAATTCCGATAGACTGTCACCCACTAAGAATTAATTGCTCGGTAAAGACTTCGCAACTTGGTGAACTTGAGAATTCATATTGCTCCGACCTCACTCGATAAAGATGGGTACCGACCTTGCTCAGTGAAGACTGATACCGACCTCACTCGGTGAAGACTGATACCGACCTAGCTCAGTGAAGACTGATACCGACCTCCCTGTGATCTTACTACATCTTGTATGCTGATTTAGATCTTTCTTTTAATTCGGTTCTGGAACTGCTTGAGATTGGTCTATGAGAATACAGTTCCAGTGCTTTCTTGGAAATTTAGTTTGAGTCGGTAGAGCCATCCATTCCATTACTTGGACTGGATTGCTCGGTAGATTTAGGAATCCATTTTTGTCTCACCTATTTCTTGACCTTAGTTGCTTCATTCTTCTTTCCATCTTCAACTTCACTAGCATTCATGCAGTTTCTGGCTATGTGACCGAGTTTAGTGCATTTGAAGCATCTTACGATAGTATCTCTTTTCCTTAGATGATGTTTTATGCAATTCATGCCAATGTGTCCATATTCTCCACAGTAATGACATCTACACCAGGTGTTGTAGTCCCATCCAAACATTGCTTTCATGATTTGTCCTGCTGGATTGAATATTTTGGATCTGCACTCGGATGCCTTGTGACCTTGTTTGTTGCATTTGTGACAATTACCTCTGAATCTTGGTTTTTCCCTGCATTCATTTTCTTTGTGACCAGGTTGATTGCAGCTGTAACATTTTCCATTGAATTCTACTTTTTCATTGTTCCAACATTTATTTGAAGTATGTCCTATTTTACCACAGTGATTACAAGTAGGTTTTTGATTTCTTTGAGTACCTTGCTTAGAGGATTCGCCTTCTCCTTTGTATCCAAGTCCTGATTTTCCTTTTTGCCTATGAAGATTTCGCTCATACAGCTGATTCAAGTCTTCTTGACTTTTCAGCATTCCTTCATTGATTTGTTTTTTAGCGTTTAGGTCATCCACCAATCTTAGATTGATTTCCTTTTCAGATCTTAGTTCTTCTCTTGTGCTTTCTATTTCTGATCTTAGATTCAGAATTTCCTCATTTGTATGAGAGATCTGATCAATTAGGTTTTCTAGCTGAAGGGTTTTATTTTGGATTTCAATGTTCCTTCCATCTAATTCATCTTTCAACTTGTTTCTTTGTTCCAAGATCTCATAGAATCTTGTAGAGTGTAGCTCTTGTTCTCTTTTTAATTTTCTCACTTCTTCCTGTAGAGACCCATTCTTTTCTAGGAGTTCTTTGACAACATTGTTTGCTTCATCTGAGTTATTTGAGGGAAAAAGATCTTCAATCTTTTCTTCAATGTAATTCTGATCATTCATCTGATTTGCAAGTTCCTTCCTTCTTCTTAGGGATTGGGAAAGATGTTCTTTTGCTTCTTTGAGTTTAGCTATGGCCATTTCCAGATCTAGCTTTTCATTTTCAATCACCTTGTTTAGTTTGAATACCTCCATTGTCCTGGATCTTTGCTCAAGCTAGTTAGGCTTTGACTAGAGAACCAATGCTGCTTTGATACCAATTGTTGGAAATATTCAGGAATTAACCAAGTTACTGAGAGGGGAGGGGTGAATCAGTAACTCCAAATTTTCTTTCAATTACAGATGTATTAACATGTAATTTACTTTAACCTTTGCATATGAAACTTAAGAGCATTCACAATAATGACACATAGATTTGGTTACCTAGAAACCTTCCAAAAAGAAAGTAAAACTAGGGTGGGGATGAAACCCACAAAGCTTTAATACTACAGAATAAAGTTGGCCGGTTAAGGCTTACAATTTGATCACTTCTGATGATCTGCCCTGTTAGGAGCAATAAGGATTGCTAAATCCACCCTGTTAAAGGATTTACAAACATACAATGAAGTATGCACTTGGTAAAGAGATTTTACAAAAGACTGTTAAGTCTACCCGGTTAAAGGATTTAGTACTGATTCACCTGTTAGGATGAAACAGTAGATCTCTTGCTTTGCAACTGGATTGCTGATTGAGATTTGTTGATGTACTGATCACCTTCTGTGATGAAGTTGTCTTTACTATTCCTTATACTGCTGAAGCCCTTTGTAATTTGCTTATCTCTGCCTTTCTTTCTTTTTCACATATATGCTTCTTACATTCTTCTTGACATTTTTACAACATTGTTTATATACAAGTCTTAAACAATTAATTACAATTAAAATTACAAAGTCGGCTTGACAAATAAACATAAGTGCTACTAAGTCGGCCCAAGTATGGTTACACGGTTCCTGCAAACTAACTCGGTGACTTTCTAATACTCGGCGTCTACTGCATTACTCGGCATCATCATGCACTCGGTAGAAGTGAAGGCACGGTTCATACTGATCACTCGGTAGGTTTTGAACTCGGTAAATACTGGTGACTCAGTAGACATGATGTTACTTGGTTTACACTGTCCTGCTCGGTTTGCACTGTCTGCTCGATTTGCACTGTCTGCTCAGTTTGCACTGTCTGCTCGGTTTGCACTGTCTGCTTGGTTTGCACTATCTGCTTGGTTTGCACTATCTGCTCGGTTTGCACTTTCTGCTCAGTTTGCACTGTCTGCTCGGTTTGCACTGTTTGCTCGGTTTGCACTGTCTGCACGGTTTGCACCCAGAATGCAAATAAGTGTTGTCAGTAGTGGCAATTCTATTTAATTCCAACACCATTGCATAACAAAAACAAGGTCACACATGGACCCATATATCACAATTTCATAACAAGGCTCACATGGCCAATCTTCCCTCCTTATACCCCCAATGCCCCACGGGCTAAATGCAAGGTTTCTTGGGGAAAATCACTCACCCAAGTTCATCTTTCCCCACACATGGATGAGACTCTACACATGGAGTTTCCTCCATTCCCACACCCCCTCTTGATTTCTCGTCCCTCCCAAGGGTGAGTGAATCCAAGAGTAAATAACCCAAATCCAATTTACATGAAAAAACACATTACATTCTTGCTCTCACCATGACCAACCATGGGGAGCTAAAACACAACAAAATAAGCAAATACAAAGCTCCTCCATGACCAACCATGGACAGCCAAAGAAAGCACATCTCATACATCTACTACAACATGAGTGAGAGCATATCCAACCTCAAGTCCAAATGCAAGATGTAGGAGTGTTGAGCCCTTATCCAAATCTCCAAGCTTTTTCCTCCTCTAACTTTTTGGAACTCTCTAAAGATAGAGAATGGGTGAACAACCCCATCCTTCCCCAAAATTCCTCTAAAAAGGGCCTCTAAACCTACCCACACAACCTCATAAAGATGGTCCTACCAAACACTCTAGGTCCATGATGCAAGTTGCAATTTCGTTCAAGACTGAACATGCAATTTTGGAGAGGTCAAAAAGTCAATTTTAGGCTTCTCACAAGATGAAAATACCCCTAACCCATGGGTACATGGAATGGGTTAGCTAATAAAGCATAAAACCACCCCCTAAGGCCACCTTAAACCCTCTAAAACTCATGTCTAAGAATATGAACGAGAATGGGGAATGGGAACTACATTATGGGTTCCTTTGGCAAAAGGCGTGCTTAGGATTTCCCCTAGAACTCCTAGAATGTGCTCTCACACAACCACACGAAATACCTTCATAACATTTAACACTAGTGTCAAGCGACACTTCACGAAATAACATTTCACGCAAGGTATGTCCTATTGTCACAACACATAACATTAATACACACATACATTCCATATTACTATTACAAATAAAAATACTTAACAACGAGGCCTCAGGTCTCTTTTTAGATGGGGCCTTGGTTTAACTGGGTGCCCTACATTCAATGTGATTTCCCCGAATGTGTTTCCATGGTCCTTCCACCTGCAATACCTCAATGCAGCATCAATATTTCAAGGAAGAAAACCAATACATTAATCATATATGATATAACAATCTTAAATTTAATCATTCAATTGCATAATTCAACTCATACTTCAATTGCATATATAATTCATAATTTAATCTACATAATTCAATTTGAAATTCAGTAGCGTAATTCAATTGAAATCAAGTTCATCTATAATCTAGTCATCAGGTTCATAAAACATCATATAATAATATAATATAACATGATCAAATCCAAATCCACTCATCATGGATTCCATATACAAAGTCAACAAAATAAATAGTCTAATGAGTCCATCATAATATAACAGTAAATCGAATGAGTCCAAGTATCTCAATAACATAATCAAAATGAAAAGCAAGGTCTATAAATCGGGATCACTATGTGGGCTGAAGGTGGACCTCACACTTAATATCGCTAACTAGGTTTGGCATAAAAGATTCATTAGGTCCAAACTTAACTTAATAAAAAAATTAGTAAAGAGGAAAATCAAGTGCCTCCTCCTCCTGCTTCTCCTTCTTCATCCCCATCCTCATCCTTCTTTCTCTTGTCCTTCTTCCTCATCTTCTTCCTCTTCTTCTCCAATTTCTTCTTCTCCCTCCCCTTCCTCTTTTATTTCTTCTTCTCTCTCTTGTTCCTATCCTCCATATTCATCTCCTTCTCCTCCTCCCCCTTTTACTTCAATTGGAAGCAATGTTTTATTTTTAAATATTTCTTGATTATCAAAATATAAGTTTCTATTGATGAGTGGGTAAGAGTTCAGAGTTGGGGGCCAATTCCATAGAAGTCCATGGGCGTAGTAAATTAGGAATACAAAATGGGTGTCCGATTTTTAAAAATCATGTGCCCATTTATGTTCAAGAGCCCAATGCACTTTCAAAAATTAGGTGCCCATTTAGGATCAGGCACCCAAAGCAAAATGGGCTCTCGATTTGTTCAAAACAAGTGCCTGATTTGAACAAATTGGGTGCCAATTTTCAAAATCTATATATTTCTTTTTTTAAATGAAATTATTGTCATTTTCATCAACAACAAAAATGGGATCACGTTTGGTACAACTCGGGTGCATGGTTTAGATTCCCCTGTCGACCCCGTCTGCCATTTTTTCTCTCCTTTCAGGTACGTACTATTCTTTTTTATTATGATTTTTGTCATTAAAAATTGTAGTTTCAAGTTATTTTTAATTTAAAAACATAGTTTAATTTTATTTTCAAAATTATTGCATAAATTTAATTATATTTTATCTTTCAAACTTGTAATTCTTTTTTATTTCAATTTACTTTTTAAATTACTGTACTAAAGTAGAAAACTTGTAAAATTTAGGTATACAAAATTACATTACAAAACCCTACATAGAAAACCAAAACCCTAGGTAATAAAACAAAAATGTAAACCTAGATAAAAAATTAATTTATGAAACCCTAAACTTAGAAAATCAAAATATAAATTTAGAAAACCAAAACTCTCTCTCTCTCTCTCTCTCTCTCTCTCTCTCTCTCTCTCTCTCTCTCTCTCTCTCTCTCTCTCTCTCCTCTCTATGTACTATTTTTTTAAAATTATTTTATAAAACCAAAACTTAGAAAATCAAAATATAAATTTAGAAAACCAAAACATAAATTTAGAAACTCTCTCTCTCTCTCTCTCTCTCTCTCTCTCTCTCTCTCTCTCAAGTTTTAATTATTTAAGTCATTCAAGTTGTAAGGTAAAATATATTTTATAGAATGTTAATTGTAAATTATCATATTTTTATATGTACACAGATTGGCAATATGGATGATTTTTACATTGATGAGCTTATAGGTTAGCATGCACCATCACCACCACCACCTCCTCCACCTCCACCTCCACCTCCACCTCCCCTTGCACCTCCATCTCCACGTCCACCTAGAGAGCTAAGAGATAATATCAGGAGAAATGTAGAGGAGATCATGAGAGATATAAACATGATTAGGAATGATCCCTATCTATCTGTCTAGCTACTATGCCTTGTAGATAGCATGCAAGGCATAGTAGATTCCATACAGACATTAGACTATGAGATTGATAGTTTTGTGTCATGGAGGGAGATTATGCATGTATATTATGCTGATGACCTCTCTTATCAAGAGGTTAATAAGTTAAAAATTACAAAAAATGATTTGGCACGCTATTTTGTGAGCCCTACAATGGGTGAGCAGATACTTGGCAAGGAGCCATGTATTTTGTTTAGATGGTGCACACACCCCGACATAGAAGGGCACTTTTGGGAGCGGTGGTGGATGGTATTTGACCATCCACCACATGCTAATTAAGAGGTCCCCCATTATTTTTTGAAGAAATTATGGGCTGAGTTTGAATTGGGTAAGGAACCCAATTATTTTGACATGAAAGCATTTCAAGGGGTTGGCCGAGGCATGCCACAGGATAGGTTAGAGGCCAAATTGAGTGACAAAACTAGAAATTATGTGCG
Organism: Chamaecyparis obtusa; assembly: GCA_027943335.1. Taxonomy (NCBI): domain Eukaryota; kingdom Viridiplantae; phylum Streptophyta; class Pinopsida; order Cupressales; family Cupressaceae; genus Chamaecyparis; species Chamaecyparis obtusa. The sequence continues at coordinate 119,281 of BSBK01012439.1, read as the reverse complement.
CAATGAGCCCCTTGTTCCTCTTCCATCTCTTGTACTTCCTGCACCTATCCATCATCAAGCGATGTAGTCATCTCTTGGTTCTTTGAGTGCCCTTACAGGCAATTTGTTACAGCACATGACCCAGGCGAGGGCTGCCCCTAGCATAGCACATGTTTGCATGAGTTGTGGGGGTATATGTAGGGGTCCCCAGTCTGATCCTGATGCTGCCCATGCTACCCATGGTGGATATGGTGATGATGTTGGTGGCGCACATGGTGGATATGTCGATGATGATTATGGTGCCCATGGTGATTGATGCAGGAGCATCCTGGGTGTAAGAGAAATCTTGCATCACCCAAAAAAAAAAATTCTATTTTTATATTCAATAAGGGCTATTTTGTGCAGAGCTGCTATTTATGGAAAGTTACTATTTTTGGTAATTTTGTATGTGCTCAGAATGATCTAATTTCTTTCTTGGAGGTTCATTTTGGTCATATAAGTCTGCCAGTAAAGTTTCATTGCCAGATCAAGTGTATATTGGAAGATATTGAAGATTTTCGGTATTGGCAGCAGGGTACAGAAACTTTGAACTCAGTTTTGAAGGCTTTAGAGGCCCCGGATGAGGTCAAAAATTTGGGTGACGGGCGCGTGTGTGAGTCAAGCCTATAGAGCGCTTTGTGGCATTTTCGAAATGGGGTTATAATAGCCGATCGGGTTAGCTGGTGATGACTTATGGTCTTCAAAAGTTGGGCCACCTGAAATGGTGGAAAATAATTTTCTTCAAAATTTATGTTTGGGTTTCAAAGGTTATCTTGAGCTGACTATGATGTAATAAAATGTAAAATAAAATAATTCTAAGTTTGGTCGGCCTTATTGGCTAAAATTTTGGAACCTTCCCAGGCGGTGGAAAATTGCCTATATAAGGAAGGCTGTATTATTGTCTTAGGCAGTTCAGAATAGTTCTGGGTAGTAGATCTGGGTATTGATTTGAGGCTTTATCCTACAGAATATTGTAAGGGAATGCCCATGTGGCTTTGCATATTGTAATTCTAAAAGTTTGTAATTCCACATTTGTGGAGATAATAAGAAGCCAATTTTCTGTTCTTGCATATTATTGTTGTTGTTTCTCTATTTATGTTATGTGTTTGTGGTATTAAGGGGAGAACCTTCATCAAGTGGTATCAGAGCAGGAGTTCCTGAGTGTGTAAATAGATCGCTGACTGTGAGGCAGTTTGCACCAGGACCGTGGTTAGGGTTTCAGCGCGCATCACAAAAATGCCTCCACGAAGGGAACGTGGTGGAAGAGCTGGTGTTGTAACACCTGAGGTTAGGGCACTGCAGAGACAAGTGCGAGCATTGCAAGAAGAAATTCATAGAGAAATGAATCTTAATGTTAGAGATGAAAGTGAGGATGAAGTTGAAGAAGAATATCAAGAAGGAGAAGCTGAAGTTGTGAACCAGGAGGAAGAAAGACTTTTTTGGGCGATTTCCAAGATTGGAAAAAGACCTAAGATTGAGGTTCCTACATTTTTTGGAAATCTTAACCCAGAGGAATTGATTGACTGGATCAATGAATGTGAGAAATATTTTGAGTATGAAGATGTTGAGGATCCTGATAGGGTCAAATTTATGAAAGCCAGACTGAAGGGTCGTGTGAAGATTTGGTGACAAGAGATTCAATTGGAGTGAAATAGAAGAGGGAAAGATAAAATCACAAGATTGGATCGGATGGTGGATAAATTGAAGTGACAGTTCATTCCTGTTGATTATGAGCTTGACCTACTAAAGAAAATGCAAAGTTTGAAGCAAGCAGGAAGATCTGTTCAGGAGTATACAGAGGAGTTCTATCGACTCCTCATCAGAACAGGGCATGTAGAAGCTGATAAGGAGAACGTTGCTTGATACCTTAATGGGTTAAGGCCAAGCATTCAGGAGGAGCTGAATCTGGTTTGAATGAACAGTATTGAAGAGGCATACTAGTTTGCCCTAAAAGTAGAGGAAAAGCTGAACAAGAAGTTTGAGAGCAGACAAAATGGAAGAGGTCACGGTGGATGATCTGGTGGACGGTCATATGGTGGCTGAAATGAAGATCTGAAAAAGAAGGATGAGGCCAGTAGCAGTCAGAATCAGTGAGGAAATAATTCCAATCGCTTCCAGGATCAGAATAATAGAGATCAAAGAGGAAGAGGAAGAGGACAAGGATCTGGAAGAGGTGGCTTCGGTGGAACATGTTTTCACTGTGGAGAAGAAGGTCATAGGGCATTTGAATGTCCTCAGTGCCAAGGTAGAACAGATAGGAGAAATGAAGGCCAGGCCAGAGTTGCACATATAGATGAAGATGCCAGATCATCAAATTTTGAAGATGCTGAAAGAGGAGAAATGTTGATTAATAGAAGAGTCCTATTGAGTGGTGAGAATGAACCTGAGCAAAGGAGGAGCCTGTTTCGCACCAGGTGCAAGTGTGAAGGTAAATGTTGTGATGTGATTATTGATAGTAGAAGCACTGACAATTTGGTGTCAGAAGAGATGGTGACAAAGTTGAAGCTCAAGAGATAGAAACACCCACATCCATATCGGATTGCGTGGTTACAGGATGACCACAGGGTCATGGTCAATGAACAATGTCTGGTGCAGTTCAAGATTGGTGGATACCAAGATGAGGTATTGTGTGATATCATATCTATGGATGCATGTCATATGTTGTTGGGTAGACCATGGCAGTTTGACAGATGTGTTGTACATGATGGTCGTGTGAATACCTATTCCTTGACAAAGGATGGAGTGCGACATAAGCTAAAACCATTGAAGGAGACTGAAGAAAAGGTATGTGGTAATGCAAGGATAACTTTTGTTGATGGAATAAATTTTCTAGATGGTATGAGGCATGAGCATATATGTTTTGCTTTAATTCCAAAAGCTGGTAAAGAGGAAGTAGAAGATGTTCCTGTAGAAGTTGCAAATTTGTTGAATGAGTTTCAGGATATTGTATCCGATAACGTGCCTGATGGATTACCACCAGTCAGGAAGATCAGTCATCAGATAGACTTGATCCCAGGAGTGAGTTTTCCGAATAAGGTAGCACACAGAATGACACCTGCAGAAAGTGAGGAGTTGAACAGACAAGTACATGAACTGTTACAGAAAGGATTGATCCGTGAGAGTCTGAGTCCCTGTGCTGTACCAGCGGTATTAGCACCAAAGAAGAATGGAGAATGAAGGATGTGTATAGATTCTAGGGCAATAAACAAGATCACAATCAAGTACAGGTTTCCATTGCCATGAATGGATGATATTATGGACTGTTTGAGTGGAGCTATGTATTTCTCAAAGATAGATCTGAAGAGTGGATATCATCAGATTCAGATCAGAGAAGGAGATGAATGGAAGACTGCCTTCAAGAAAAAGGAAGGACTGTATGAGTGGTTAGTCATGTCTTTTGGGCTAACCAATGCACCGAGCACTTTCATGCGGCTCATGAATGAGGTCTTGAAAGAATTTCTGGGTAAGTTTGTCATTGTTTACCTAGATGATATTTTGATTTTTAGCAAAACATTGGAGGAACATATGATGCATATTCGTATGGTGTTTGAGAAGTTGAGAGATGAGAAATTGTTGATTAATTTGAAGAAGTGTAGTTTTGTGAAGAAAGAGTTAGTGTATTTGGGATTTGTAGTTTCAGCAGAAGGTCTAAAAATGGACCCAGAGAAGGTACATGCTATCCTTGAATGGCCTACTCCAAGGAGTGCTACTGAGGTAAGATCTTTTCATGGTTTGGCTAGCTTTTATAGAAAGTTTATCAAAAATTTTAGCAGTATTTGTGGACCCTTGACTGAAACAATGAGAGGGGATAGAAAAGAGTTTAAGTGGACTAATGGGGCAGAAAGGAGTTTTCAATTGTTGAAACAAAAAGTTACAGAACAACCTGTTTTAGCACTTCTAGATTTTAATAAGTTGTTTCAAGTAGATTGTGATGCTAGTGGTACTGCAATAGGAGCTGTTATGAGCCAAGAAGGTAAACGTGTTGGTTATTTCAGTGAGAAGTTAAATGATGCCAAGAGGAAATATTCTATTTATGATCAGGAATTTTATGCTATATTTCAGACATTAAAGAAGTGGAGACATTATCTACTTCCTAAGGAGTTTGTTTTGTATACTGATCATCAAGCTTTGCAATATTTGAATAGTTAAGGAAAGCTGAATCAGAGGCATTTGAAATGGGTTGAGTTTTTGCAAATTTATACATTTGTTTTGAAACACAGGAGTGGAAAGTCTAATAAGGTTGCAGATGCTCTTAGCAGAAGGCAACTATTACTGACAGAAATGTAGATTGAAGTGGTTGGGTTCAAGGAACTCAAGAATTTGTATCCAGAGGATCCTGATTTTGGTGAAGCTTGGAAAGCTTGTACAGAACCTGTTACTCTAGACAGGACAAAATGGTTGGATTTCATCATCCAGGATGATATTCTATTCAAAGGGAGTTAGTTGTGCATTCCACGAAGTTCTATGAGGAAGAATCTCATCAAGGAGAAGCATAGCGGAGGATTGGCTGGACATTTTGGTCGTGATAAAACCCTTGGTTTGGTTAGTGAGAATTATTATTGGCCATAGTTGCAGCAAGATGTGAAGAAATTTGTAGAGAGTTGTAGAGTATGTCAGATGGTGAAAGGAGTGAAGCAGAATACAAGGTTGTATCAGCCATTGCCTATACCAGAGAGGCCTTGGGAGGATATCAGTATGGACTTTGTTCTTGGTTTACCGAGGACACAGCGGGGACATGATTCAATTTTTGTAGTAGTTGATATATTTTCAAAGATGGCACATTTCATTCCTTGCAAGAAGATTGATGATGATATTCATGTAGCAGAATTGTTTTTCAGAGAAGTAGTGAGACTTCATGGTTTGCCAAAGGCCATAGTTTCAGATCAGGACACTAAGTTTGTTGGATATTTCTGGCATACATTGTGGAAGAAGTTGAAGATAGATTTGAAGTTCAGTTCATCACATCATCCACAGACTGATGGATAGACAAAGGTGGTGAATAGAAGTTTGGGAGATCTTCTAAAATGTTTGGTTGGGGATAAGCCAACAGGATGGGATTTGATTTTACCACAGGTAGAATTTGCATACAATAATTCTATCAATAGGAGCAATGGTAAATCACCATTCTAGATTGTATATGGAAGTAGTCCAAGAAATGCATCTGAATTGAGAAAGATAGATAAAGGAGAAATAAGTAGTGCTGAGGCTGAGGATTTTGCAGAACATTTGAAGAACATCCATGAGGAGGTGAGGAAGTATATTACCAAGATGAATGCACAGTATAAGGCTAAGGTAGATGAGAAAATGAGGCATAAAAAATTTCAGGTTGGGGATGAAGTCATGGTTCATTTGTGGAAGGAGCGATTTTCGGTTGGTACATATAACAAGCTAAAACTGAAGAAGTTTGGACCATGTAAGATATTGAAGAAGCATGATTCAGGAAATGCTTATGAGGTAGAATTGCCTAGTGAGCTGAATATTTCACCAGTGTTTAACATTTCAGATTTGACAGAGTATCATGAAGGAGGTGTTGAAGATGAGGTTGCAGCAGCACAATGAAGTATTCTAGCAACCAGTTCAGATATCAAGGAGATTGAAGACATACTGGACAGTCGTGTTGGTAGAAGTACAAGGAATATGACATATGAAGAGTATTTGGTCAAATGGAAAGGATGACCTGTAGAAGATTCATCATGGCTAACAAAGGAGGAGGTTAACCATCTTGGTTTTCCTCTGCACACCTGAGTCGTGACAGGGTCACTTTTCAAATTACCCTGGGTGTCTGATGCAGGAGCATCCTGGGTGTAAGAGCAATCTTGCATCACCCAAAAAAAATAAAAATTCTATATTTATATTCAATAAGGGCTATTTTGTGCAGAGCTGCTATTTATGGAAAGTTACTATTTTTGGTAATTTTTGTATGTGCTCAGAATGATCTGATTTCTTTCTTGGAGGTTCATTTTGGTCATATAAGTCTGCCAGTAAAGTTTCATTGCCAGATCAAGTGTATATTGGAAGATATTGAAGATTTTTGGTATTGGCAGCAGGGTACATAAAATTTGAACTCAGTTTTGAAGGCTTTAGAGGCCCCGGATGAGGTCAAAAATTTGGGTGACAGGCACTTGCACAAGTCAAGCCTGTAGAGCGCTTCGTGGCATTTTCAAAATGGGGTTATAATAGCCGATCGGGTCAACTGGTGATGACTTATGATCTTTGGAAGTTGGGCCACCTGAAATGGCAGAAAATAATTTTCTTTAAAATTTCTGTTTGGGTTTCAAAGGTTATCTTGAGCCGACTATGATGTAATAGAATGTAAAATAAAATAATTCTAAGTTTGGTCAGCCTTATTGACTAAAATTCTGGAACCTTCCCAGGCGGTGGAAAATTGCCTATATAAGGAAGGCTGTATTATTGTCTTAGGCAGTTCAGAATAGTTCTGGGTAGTAGATCTGGGTATTGGTTCGAGTCTTTTTCCTATAGAATATTGTAAGCGAATGCCCATGTGGCTTTGCATATTATAATTCTGAGAGTTTGTAATTCCACATTTGTGGAGATAATAAGAAGCCAATTTTATGTTCTTGCATATTATTGTTGTTGTTTCTCTATTTCTGTTATGTGTTTGTGGTATTAAGGGGAGCACTCTTCATCAGTGATGGCGCACATGGTGATGCTGGAGATGATATCTCATCATATGCTGATTTACTCAATGCAGATGATGATCATCTCGCACAAGTAAATTTACTTATAATTTAAATATAGTGCAATATTAAATTTCTTATTTATACAATTATGAGCCATAACGTGTGGATTTTTTGGTGAACAGAGGAGGGTTGACCCTCCAACATTCATTAGCCATCATCATATGACATCAAAACCTCAACATCTTGGTGCTCCATTCATGGTATACACTTTGATCTTTATACATTTAAACTTTAAACAAAATAAACTTTAATTGATAATGTGTTTGACATATTTTTGTGATTTTGTAGGGTCTCTCATGTACCACTAAGATTGGTAGTCCTTCATTCTCTAGCCCACTAGTCACTGAGAGTCAGCCACATATACCTATAGTATGTTTTTCATTTATTAATTTTAAGTATTTGTATCTTACTAATTTATGTACAACTTTGATTCACACTTATTTTTCTGTAATTGTAGACTTTTGGATTGTCTCATGTTGCACAATCACATTTACGTCCTAACTCACCAATGACATTAGCTATGTGTCACACACAGGTAATGTACACATGTTTTTATTCCATATTTATATATAATCAAGTTATAAATACTTTATAATCTATGTATATATGTACTATAAGTTTGATTCATCCTTTATATATGTTGTTCAGGTTGACACCACCATGAGTCTTGGCATGGCTATGGGATTAAGCCAAATGTATCCATCGACACTCTCCTTTGAGGTGATGATTAATTTAAGTAATTTTTCAATGTCCTATGTGTATCTAGATATTTTTCAATGTCTTGTGTGTATCTAGATCTTAGATGATTAATTTAAGTAATTTTTAATTTGTACTTCAAATTTTTTTACAGGACTTGTCTTCGTCCACTTTTCATTTACTTGAGGATGAGGGTACTCAAAACCAGATAGAGTAGGATGAGGGTACTCAAGACCAGACCGAGTAGGATGAGGGTACTCAAGACCAAACAAACCATGTTGATGCATCACAATCCTCTTCACATGGACTGAAGAGGACTGTAGATCAGCTAGATGAGTAGAGTTAGATTATGATGACTATTTGGACTATTTGGACTTGTTCATTTTATTTTTGATGACTATTTGGACTTGTTTTATGATGACTATTTGGACTTTTTTTATGATGACTATTTGGGCTTGTTTAGACTTGTTCATATTATTTTTACTTGTTGTTAGAGTATGACTTGCATTATATACTAGTTCACTTGTTATCATATATTGTACTTGGACTTGTTTTTAGAGTAGGACTTTGTTTTGTGATTGTATGTATATATCATGAGTTGATATGATGGACATTATGATACATGTAAATTATTTTAGGACTTGTTATGTTATTTATCTTAATCATGAGTTGTTATGTAATTTATCAATTTATCCTAATCAGTACTTGTTATGTAATTTATCAATTTATCCTTAAAAAAATAATGACATCTATTAATACATGTAGTTGACAAGAACAATATGGATGTTACAAACTTAATAGCTATTAAATAGTGAGATCTATTAAGTGAACATAATCTGACCAAAGTGCATAGTTTAATATTTACAACAAAATTAGGTGAATACAAAGTTATAAATTTAACTTAAATATTTAAAACAAAATTTGATGTATAAAAGTGAGTTCATGTGATCTTAAATTATAAACCCAAAATTGTATGGATACAAAAGTGGATTGTACTACATAAATAGTTCATGTCTATGCTCTTCTAGACATCCTACATCATAAAAATAAACATGTTGAAATGTTAGAATTTATAAAAGCTCATTTAAAGTTAATTTTAATTTTAATTTCAAATCTATATCTCTAAATTATAAATTATGACACTTCAAAGAAGACATGTAGAAAACATATACAAATATGACAATTGAACAAAAAATTACATGTATAAATTTGATTCAACCTAATGTACCATCAACATCCTCTCTTTTCTTTAATGCAGATCTATGTTCTTCGTGACATCCTGCATCATAAAAATAAACATGTTGCAATGTTAGAATTTGTGTACTTGAGTTCATTTAAAGTTAATTTTAATTTTAAAGTTAATATGACAATTGAAAAAAAATTGACATGTATAAATTTGATTCAACATAATGTACCATCAACATCCTCTCTTTTCTGCAATGCATCTATGTTCTTCCCGACATCCTGCATCATAAAAATAAACATGTTGAAATGTTAGAATTTATGTACTTGAGTTTATTTAAAGTTAAATTTAATTTTAAAGTTAATAAGACAATTGAATAAAAACTTACATGTATAAATTTGATTCAATCTAATGTACCATCAACATCCTCTCTTTTCTACAATGCGTCTATGATTGCCTCATGCTCTTCCATTGAAAGTGTCCATAAAATTCTATTAGCAGGTCTCCCTTTGTATCTTTCCAATTTGATATTTGTTGCAACTACCAAATGGGAATAGTGTCTAATCTTCTTTTCTAATTGGTAGTCTTCAAAAGCTAGTAAACCATTCCTTCTTGTTAGGTATTTGTGTAGCCATGTACCTGTTATACACTAAGTTTGCACCCTTGTTTCAAGATCTTGTAGTCTTGATAACCTAGTACAACATGGGAATCATCTCCAGGTGTGGGACCTATGCTAAATGAGATGAGACCTCCAGGTTCTAGGCTGGTTCCTCTTGGATAATCATCTTAATTTTCTTCTTGACATGAAAAGTAAACCTTTCGAGGGAAAGGGATAGAAGGAATACTTGAAAGGGAAATGAATTGAAAGCAAACTACCTACTAGGTGATGCACCAAAATTAGGATTTGGATCTCAGTATAGAGGATGAATTTAATGAACAACTTAGGTCTAGGAGGTCACAACTCACTGAATAGGCTTGCATAAGTGTTTCATAGAAGGGTCTGCAATAGAAAGAGGCTATTCAGGGAAAAGAGGATTTCACAAACAATAGCATTACTGATGGATTTAGACACAATTTATGACCTGCAAACAAACATTCACTTCTACAACTCGGCATAGGAATGAGACAAGACTGTTAGGGGGTTGAAGTATACCCACAAAAGCATTCACATCCAATCATCCACAATAACACACAATAGTTTCAGAAAGAGAGAGGGATTAGGAACCCTAAGATATCACTGAAACATCATATACTTCAATTCAATAAGAGGTAACTCAAATAAGGAAGCATAGGGACATGAAGAATTGTCACAAAATACCTCTGCAATATTTGAATTATCAATGGGAACTTTACAACTGTATAAGCCAGAGGGTAGAAACGATACCATAGATGACCTTTAAGAAAAGATGAATTTCTTCTACAATTGTCCAACTCTGAGCTCAAAAGCTCTAAAAATACAATATATACACCTCCTTTTGGCACATAGGCTGGAGTCAAAACCTAACTAGGGTTACATAGTTATTCAATACAATAATCAAACCCTAGCCCATCAAGTCTGATCTTGAATACATCTCTGTAACACTATGGTGGATCAGATATTTGTGCCCATCTCTGTAACTCATTTTCCTATGGACAAGCAACTTGGACTCATCTACCTCTCTACAAATTGACCCACCATGAATGCACTGATTTGGTACTCTCAGAAAACAAGAAATGACCAAAGATGGCCACCCAGACCCCCACATCATTTTTCCCAACTACAATCATCGTTGAAATATAAATTTTAGCTACCCATTTTGTTGCAACCAGCCATTGGATCAAAACCTAGCAAACACCCTGTAGAGAAATATTTAAAATTTGAATATTAATAGTGAACAGGTGGCACCATACTTTTCCTCTATCAATGGCTATCATTTAAATCTCAATCTCCTTTTAAAACATGATCGTTAGATCATCTTATTTACTTGGGAACTGTTTGACAGTAGAATTAACTTTAAGTTCACCTCGGGTTACCCTTTTCTCATTGGTCGCAAGATCGCTAATTGTTTTAACTAACCTAGGTTAAGTCTGGTGAACAAAAGACAAACCTTTAGTCACTAATTCATGGAACCCTACTAACCTTGGGCCCATTTTCCACTTGGCAATCTTCCATTCACCCCTACTGCCTCATCAGCAAACACCTTGATAGGCTCTGACAATGGCCCAACTCAAACTGAGATTCCAATCTAACGGCGGGTGCATGATCTCATGGCCCCTGAATATTCCTTTAGATCATGCACTAGCTGCTAGATCCCTTTAGAACTAGGACCCCATGACACATCAGACTGATATATGAGTCCTCATCATCACACAATAGCCAATCATATGTGAGCACATCAGCGCTAGGTAGCACCTCAGACCCACGATCTAGAGATTCTCATCAGACGATCGTCACATGATCTCATAGGGTCAGAAGATTCTATGAGATCATACAACCATTGTAGATCTTTGCCTTTCTGACACATTTGTAGACCTTCTGACATGGTCCCACTGACAGATCCAAGTTGTCACCTAGGAGCCAATAGAAAACAAGCAAATCACTAGAAAAAGACCTACCTAATAGAGCCCAGAGATAAAGCAAGATCAACAGTTGTCACATGATCACAAGGAATATTCTAGGCCCTTGTGATCATGCGACCACTGTTGGATTGAAAGGAAAGGCAGCCCACTGGGCCCCTACTAACCTATCCCCATGCTCTACTCTCACCAATCAATCAAACACCACCTCCTTAGATACACGTAGCACATTTTCCTAACAAGGGCCCCACTGATAGACAACCGAATCACCAACCACTGACAAATCAAAAGCTGCTAAATCAGATGAGGTGGCACGGGTCCCACTTGAGATACTACGCTGAAGGAAAAGGAAGATAAATAATCATCACAAGATCTCATGGAATCTTTCAAGGCCATGAGATCATGTGACAACCATAGATATAGAATCTTGACCTAGCCACTAAACTAAAATCACCAACCGAAATGGTAACTGGTCATAGGGTTGCTAAATGTTAAGGGGTTAACCACTGGGAATCAGAGATTTGGTGACTAATAGATTTTTAAAATGCACATGCAAAATGAAGGGACTTAAGTGGCCAATAAAGTAACAAAGAAGTATAATAGGCCAAAAGGGGGGTTTCTAACATAATGGCTAGTTTTATGAATATTTTTAACGACTTTTCACCTAGCCAGGGACCTAGAAACAGTTGCAAAGACCAGGGGGAAATAGATAAAGCCATGAAATTTTGCAAAGTGCTTGGAAGGATAAAAATGCAGACCTTAAAGTGGGAATTGGACAAAATTGCATGCATATGAAAAATTAGGGTAACATTTTGGCAATTTTTGCTGGATGTCAGCCTGCTAGACATAGATCAGTGGCCTATAAACAATGCATTGGTCATGGGGTCATCTCAGGAACACAAAACTTTGACAAAGAGACAAAACTAGAACCAAAGACTTCTTGTGCATAGGCACTTCTTGGAAAATAGGAAACTAACTTAGAAAATAGGGAAAGAGAGCAGAAGACACATATTTGCAAGAGTTTACAGAGAGGGATTAACCTCAAAGCAAGGCTTCAAGTGGAATACATTTACTGATATTGGAAAGGAAACTCCTTCAAGATTTGATAGCTGAAAAGCATTAGATCCCTTACATCCTATTATAACAAATGGTCCACCCCAAAATGAATCAAATTTGGTATGTTTTCCAGGTCTAGATCTGAATTCATCCCACTTGAGGACTACATCCCAAACCTTGAAATTTCTAACCCTGGCTCTTTTATCAAAACTCTTCTTTGTTTGAATCTAATGAAACTCCATATCTTTCATGGATTTGTCTCTGATTTCCTCTAACTCCATGAACTAAGCATATCTGATCTGCAAAGGATCTCCTTCTTCAAACAGAGCGTACTGAGTAGCCAAGTCCAGAGCTAGCAATTCAACTGAGATAGAGAACTTAGCCTCCTTGCCATACACTAACACATAAGGAGAGTTCCCAATGATCTTCTTTGGGGTAATTCTATCTAACCACAAGGCAGACTTCAACTTTGTATGCCAATCTCTCTGATTGTCTTGCAGAGTCTTCTTGATTATCTTAATCAAATTCTTGTTTGTTGATTCTGTCAAGCAATTGCCTTGAGGGTAATAATTTGAACTGGTATTTAGATAGATGTCATTCTTGACTGCCCACTCTGAGACTTTAAGGCCTATGAATGCCAATGCATTATCTAAAATTATGGAATCTGGAATGCCAAATCTGTGAACTATATCATCATAAAAACTTAGGACAGCACGCTCATTGGCTTCTTTTAAAGTAATTGCTTCTTTCCATCTAGTGAAGTAATCTGTTGCAGTGATTATCCATTTATGGCCTGCACTAGATGGAGGATTGATCATGCCAATGAAATCTATACCCCACCTCATGAAAGGTTGCTCTATTTTGATTGGCTGTAAGGGCAAGGCTACAAGCCTTTCTTTTCCTACAAACATGGCACACTTGATGCATTTCCTCACATACTCATGGCCAAACTTAAAGATAGATGGCCAATAGTATCCAAACCTCATGATTTTAAAAGTAGTAGTCTTAGGAGAAAAGTGACCTCTAGAAGGTCCATCATGAAATTCAAAAAGGAAATCTACTACCTCTTTTGAATCTATGCATCTTAAAAGGACACCATTGTGATCCTTTCTGAAAAGAACCTCATCTATCAAGACAAATGGAATAGATTGTAATCTATAATACCTTCTTTTTGCTAGATCCAAACCTGCAGGACATTGTCCTATCTTCAAGTAATTGATCATATTAGGCAACCAACTTGTTGCCTTGGCTTGTTCTTCTATAGAATGCACCACCAAAGATGCATCTATTTGCTCTGATTTCTTTGAACCCTCATCCTCTTCCAAATGCTCACAAAGACCTCTTCCTCTAACTAGCTTGGTAGTTTGGATATCTATGTCATATACCATCACCTTGGTGATCCAACTAGCTCTTTTCTCATTTAGTTCCTTGGAAAGCAAAAACTCTTTGACACTTGGATGAGTAACCTTTAAATGTACCTTGCTATGGGTCAATAGGTATGTAAAATTTTTAAGGCTCTTCACCGCAACAAGTGCATGTTTTTCTCCAAAAGACTATCTCTGTTCATACTCCTCTAAACCTTTGCTAAAGAAAGCAATAGGCTGCTCCAATCCATCTACATTTTCTTGGGTCAGCATTGCAGATATAGCATCATGACCTCCATAAGCATAAAGGATAAAATCCTTACTAAAATTTGGGTTTAGGAGAGCAGGGGCTTCTGTTAAGGCCTCTTTGATAGCTTGGAAATTAACTCTCCCTTATTTGGTCCAACTAAAAGCTGAACTCTTGTTTAACATGGCTATCAAAGGCTTTAGTAAATCTGCAATGTTAGGCAAGAACCTCCTAACAAAATTAATCTTTCCTATGAAAGATTGGAGACTTTTCTTATGGTGTGGTAAGGGTAGCTCTAAGATAGCTACAATTCTCTTAGGATCTACTATGATCCCTTCTTTGGATACTACATATCCCAACAATTTTCCTTCATGAACTGCAAACACACATTTCTTGGGATTAAGAGATATCCCAAATTCTCTACATCTTTCAAAAATCTTCCTCAAATGTTTTATGTGATCTATTGCATGCTTTGAATAGATAGTTATGTGATCTAAGTAGACTAACACAAACTTGTACATGAGGCTCTTAAAGCCCATATCCATTGCCTTTTGAAATGTAGCACCTGCATTTGACAAACCAAAGGGCATCTTTTGATAAGCCATGGTTCCCCACTTGGTTGTAAATGCAGTCTTGTATTGATCTTCTTCATTCACTAAGATTTGATTGTATCTTGAATAGCCATCCAATAATGAAAATCTCTCGGATCCAGAGACACATTGTAGAATTTTTTCCATAGAGGGTAGTGGATGGCAGTCCTTTAAAGAGGCTTTGTAAAGATCCCTAAATTCAACACATAACCTCAACTCCCCATTCTTCTTCCTGATAGGAACAAGGTTGGAAACCCAAGTAGTATGCTTAATGGGGTAGATGATACCACTTTCTATTAATTTGAGAACTTCCTTATGCATAAGTGGCTCAAGCTTGGGGTTAACATGCCTTTTGTTCTAATCCGATGGTGTGTTGAGCAAGAGTAGGATCAAAACCTTTAAGGTCTTCATATTGCCATGCAAACACATCACTAGATTCTTTGAATAGTTGGTTATAAGCTTGCTTTTCCAATTCAGTGTTCACTTTTCCAAATTGTAAGCCCTTACCTAGTTCCAACTCTAAGTCAACACAATGTTCCTATTGGACTACCACGTCAATTTTATTCTTCTTGACTTCATCATCCTTGTTGAAGATAGTCTCTAATGTGACAAGACCTATAGGTATCTTATTAGACTTAAGTTGTATCACTTGATCACCATAATTTTGTGGTAGCCTATCTCGATTGCACTCTGAAAAAACATCTTCTCCAAACAAGAACTGTAGAATTTGTTCATCATTGTCAAACACCTACCAATTGAAATCATTATTAGGAATAGAGGGTTTGACAATCACTTTGATATGTTGTTGGTTTACCTCTTTTGAAATGCTATTTGGGATATCATACTGAGATCCAATAGTAGCTAACCTATCTGCATTTTGATTTAGCTCCCTAGGGATAGGAACAATATTGAAAGCACAAAAAACTTCAATTGCATCCCAAACTCTATGTTTGTATGCTTTCATGGTGTCATTCTTGGTTGCACTTATCCCTCTTACTTGGCTGACAACTAATTCACTATCACCATAAACTTTTAAGGCCTTAAGCCCTCTTTTCCTAGCCCATTCCAGTCCATTGACTAGGCTTTCATATTCTGCAGTATTGCTAGTGCAGGAGAAATTGAATATAAAGGTAGTATAATACCATTCTCCTTTTTGGGACACTAGCATAGCACCACCACCAGAACCATGTCTACTTCTAGCTCCATCAAAAAACAATTCCCAAACCTGATTGCTCTAATCTTCTAAATCAATGTCTTCTTTGAGAAGGCTTGGCTCTATGGATCCACTTTCTTGTATCAAATAACTTCCCAAACCAAAATCCCAAATAAGATTTTCTTAGACCTCTAAAGCTCTTTCATCTAGAAGGATATCATGGATACTCCCTATCTTAGTATCTACTTCACTAATGGTTTGGAAGTCGCTATCATCAAATATGGGGTAATTTACATTAATGGTATTGGAGACATATGGCTCTATATGGTGTGCTGCTAATGGTTCTGACTTAATGGTGACCTTAGTCCCATACCTTGTATGAAATAGCATGTGAGACCAATCAGAAGATAGATAGCCTCCTATCTTAGCTATAAACTCCCTTGAAAGACATATAGCAAATAATGCAAGGAGATCTATGATGTATATATCAAGGAGGATGGAAAAATTAGGACTAGCATGCAGGATTAAATTGGTATCCTTAGCCACACCTATAGTATTGACTAAGGATCCATCAAGTTGGGTAACCTTGTTCTAGAAGGGTTCATATTTTAGTCCTAATTGGTCAGCCACCTTCTTGGCCATTACAGTACTAGTAGCCCCACTATCTACCATACAATTATGTACTAAAGATTTTCCAATAATTAGAGACACATAAAAGAGACGTGGCTTTGAGTTCCTACCTTGAATGGCATTTGCCTTGGATTTTTTACTTGGAGCCTCCTTTTCTTTATTAGTGTTAACCAACACTGGCTTTGCAGCTTCTTTTGCAGGTTGAGGAGTTTCTACCTTAGTCATGGCCTTCTTCAAAATTTCAGGCTGTCCTGGAAGAGCCAAAGAGTCCCACATGGACATGGTGACATTCACCTTCTTCATGTTGTCTACAATATTGAAAGGTGTCATAGTGTGTACTCTTTTCTTTGCTTTTACTATGATGGGCTCCACCTCTTTAGACTATTGGCCTTCTTTGCTTGTAATGATAGGGGCCTCCTTAGGTGTGATGGGATTAGCATTGGAATCTTCCATTTCCATGTCTTGAGCTCTTCTTTTTGCTCTTGTAAAGGCAACAAAATCAACCTCATCATTGACTCCATTGAAGTCTGGTTGCTCCCAATTGAAAAGAGCAGTCTCTTTCTCTTGTGATTCTTGTTGAGGAACTAACCCACTGGATGAAGCCTCTAATTGAGCTTGTGAGGCATTTTGAACCATTAGAGCCTGGTTCATCCATCCATTTGAACATGTAGCCTGATTGTGAGGCTAATTATAAGGAAAGCACCATTCATTCTACATGGCCATATTATTTTGACTAGGAACCATATCCCTCATTGGATTTGCAGAACTCAGAGGTGCAGGGTTATATTGTTGGAATGGTCTCTGATTGAAACTTTGTCTTTGTCCTTGATAGCCTCCTTGGTATGGTGGCCTATTTAGTTGATAAGGCTGTCCTTGATTTTGATATTGCTGATTGGGACCTTGGCCTTGTGGCTAAAATGGTGGTCTAGTTCCTTGACCTTGCTTCTTCAAATTTGTGACCTCTTTAGTCAAGGTTTGCAGCAAGTTTGTCATTTCTTGCTGACTACTTTGTTGGCTATTCTTTATCTCTTGTAACTCTTGAGAGAAACTAGTTGTTAGCTCTTGACCACTAGTACTAGCTTGGGGGGCCAATATGGTGGGAATAGGGGTAAATGGGGGTACTTGGATAGGTGCAATGGGTTGAAGGCTAGGAAAAATGGGCATTGGTGGCCTTCTAGCAACCATGCCTGCTTGGATTAAACAATTTTCAGCCCTAACAGCTATGTCAAAAGCTTGGGGTAAGGAAGTGCCACCCATGGATTGGATCATGATAGAAATTTAACCATTCAAGCTTTACAAGTAGTATAGGAAAGCATGGTCAGCTGATGGTCTTATAGAGATTGGGATTCTATTCCATGTTTTGAGGAATCTACTATTGTAATCTATCATTTGCTCTTGAGGGTCTCTCTTAATGGTTGTTAACTTCTCAACTAGAGACAAGTTATCTGATTTATCCTCAAAGTGCTTACTTAATGCATCTACTAATTCATCCCATGAAGTAATGGAGCCAATAGTTAGAGTTCTAAACCAGTCAAGAGCCTTACCTTTTAGAGAGGTTGCTAATAATTTTGTGGCTACATCTTCTTGAGTAATATTGTGTATGCTGCAGATGGTGGTCACATCTCTTATGTGTTCAAAAGCAGTTGTTTTCCCTCACCTGTGAAATTAGGTATACTCTTTAGTGCCACCAAGGGCACATCATGATGTTGAGCAAAGTTCAATGGACTACCCTGATTAAAGGGTGCAAATGCAAATGGTCTTATCGTTATAGGAGTTGGAATCTAAAGATTAACAACTATGTGAGTTGTATCTGCTACTGGATTTGAATCTTCTTCTAGATCTCTGGTTAGAGATCTACCTCTTCTTCTGGAATGAAAGGGAAAAGGTCTCCTTTTTTAGGTATCCAGTGGTGTTGATTGACCTCTCCTTGTAGGGGATGTTCTTTGAGTTGACCTGCCTTTATGACTTCTCTTTGAGGGAAACTCTAAAAATTTAGTGGGCTTTGAGCTCCTAGTCTCAATCTTTCTCATAAACCTTAAAAAAGGTTATTCTGGATCCTTGAAATCAGTAGAGTTTCCAGATATACTTGATAGAACAACCTCTAAAGGTTTATATTATGCAACCTGTATATCAGAGATAACATAATCTTCAAACAATGAACTTCTTATGTAGTCCCACCGGGCGTGCCAAAATTGTTATACACTAAGTTTTCACCCTTGTTTCAAGCTCTCCTAGTCTTGATAACCTAGTATAACATGGGAATCATCTCTAGGTGTGGGACCTATGCTAACTGAGATGAGACCTCCAAGTTCTAGGCTGGTTCCTCTTGGATAATCACCTTAATTTGCTTCTTGACATGAAAAGTAAATCTTTTGAGGGAAAGGGATAGAAAGAATGCTTGAAAGGGAAATGACTTCAAAGCAAACTACCTATAGGTGATGGACCAAAATTAGGGTTTGGATCTCAGTATAGAGGATGAAATTAATGAACAACTTAGGTTTAGTAGGTCACAACTCACTGAATAGGCTTGCATAAGTGTTTCATAGAAGGGTCTGCAATAGAAAGAAGCTATTAAGGGAAAAGAGGATTTCACAAACAATAGCATTACTGATGGATTTAGACACAATTTGTGACCTACAAACAAACATTCACTTCAACAACTTGGCATAAAAATGAGACAAGACTGTTAGGGGGTTGAAGTATACTCACAAAAGCATTCACATCCAATCATCCACAATAACACACAATAGTTGCAGAAAGAGAGAGGGATTAGGAACCCTAAGATATAACTGAAACATCATATACTTCAATTCAATAAGAGGAAATTCAAATAAGGAAGCATAGGGACATGAAGAATTGTCACAAAATATCTTTGCAATATTTGAATTATCAATGGGAACTTTACAACTATATAAGCCAAAGGGTAGAAATGATACCATAGATGACCTTTAAGAAAAGATGAATTTCTTCTACAATTGTCCAACTCAGAGATCAAAATCTCTAAAAGTACAATATATACACCTCCTATTTGGCACACAGGCTAGAGTCAAAACCTAACTAGGGTTACATAGTTATTCAATACAATAATCAAACCCTAGCCCATCAAGTCTGATAATAAATACATCTTTGTAACACTATGGTTGATCAAATATTTGTGCCCATCTCTGTAGCTAATTTTCCTATGGAAAAGCAACCTGGACTCATCTACCTCTCTACAAATTGTCCCTCCATGAATGCACTGATTTGGTCCTCTCAAAAAATAAGAAATCAGTACCAAATCAGTACTCATCAGAGAAGTGTGAGAGGGCTTTTCGAGAGCTCAAGAGAGCTCTCACTAGTGCTCCGATTTTAGCAGTGCCAGATCCTTCAGCAGACTTTGTTGTGTGCACTGATGCATCTTTGGACGGTTTAGGAGTGGTTCTTATGCAGGATGGGCGTCCTATAGCTTTCGAGTCAAGGAAGCTAAAGACCCATGAGCTCAATTATCCTACTCATGATCTAGAGCTTGCAGCAGTAGTTCATGCCTTGGTGAGATGGCGACATTTCCTTCTAGGTCACCGATTTGAGCTCCATTCAGATCACCAGAGCCTTCAGTACATCTTTTCACAGCCCAATCTTAATGCTAGGCAAAGGAGATGGATGGAGTTTTTGTGTGAGTACGATTTTGATGTTCATTACATCAAGGGGAAAGAGAATGTTGTTGCAGATGCCTTGAGTAGGAGGCGACACGAGCTCTCCTCTATGGTTTCTAGTACGGATTTGAGGGAGCGCATTTTTCATCACTTGCCAGAGGATGGATTCTATGTAGAGGTTTGTCAGATTGTTTGTGCTCAGAGGTCCCTTGAGGGGAGATTTGCAGAGTATTCTTTAGAGTCCGATGGACTCCTACGTCATAGAGGACGCATCTATGTACCCTCTTCGGGAGACTTGCGAGAGTTTATTGTACTTGAGGCACATAGAGCACCTTATGCAGCTCACCCAGGAGTTAAGAAGCTGCATGCCGATCTGAGACAGTTGTACCATTGGCCGGGCATGAGATTGCAGATTGCCAGCATAGTGGCTAGATGCCTAGAGTGTCAGAGAGTTAAGGCTGAGCACAGTCACCCAGGTGGGCTCCTACAGCCACATGAGATTGCCGAGTGGAAGTGGGATACTATATCCATGGACTTCATTATCGGTCTTCCTATGTCTTCTAGCCGCCATGATGCCATCTTGGTGACGGTCGACACACTGACCAAGGTTGCCCACTTTTCACCCGTGCGTACTACTTTCACAGCACGAGATGTAGCGCAGATGTTTTTGCAGGATATTGTCAGACTTCACGGCATTCCTCGTAAGATCATCTCTGATAGAGACTCCTTGTTCACATCAGCTTTTTGGAGAGAGCTACAGGCAGCATTGGGCACTAGGCTCAATTTTAGTACGGCATATCACCCTCAGACAGATGGGCAGACAGAGAGGGTTAACCAGGTGTTAGAGGATATGTTACGTATGTATGTGATGGACCATCAGGTCAAGTGGGAGGAATACCTACATCTGGTAGAGTTTTCCTATAACAATGGGCATCATTCATCTATTGGTATGCCGCCATATCAGGCCTTATATGGTAGACCTTGCAGGACACCACTGAGTTGGGATAGGATTGAGGACAGGATATCTATTGGACCTCAGTTGGTCAAGGATATGGAGCAGCAGGTGGTCTTGATTAGACAGCGCCTTAGAGAGGCCCAGGATCGACAGAAGAAGTATGCTAATGCAAAGAGGGTAGACCGCGAGTATATGGTTGGTGATAGGGTCTTCTTGAGAGTGCGACCGCATAAGAGTCCAATCCGCTTTGGAAAGGGCTCTAAGTTAGCACCTCGCTTTGTTGGACCGTTTGAGATATTAGAGAGGATAGGACTAGTTGCCTATCGTTTAGCATTGCCACCCAGCCTGTCACGCATTCATGATGTGTTTCATGTATCTGTGCTACAAAAATATATTTATGACGAGACTCACATTATAGACTGGGATGCCTTGCAGGTGGAGTCAGACAGACAGATGGCTTTGGAGCCCATTTGCATTTTGGGCCGACGGACCCTGGCACTACGAGGTAGAGAGCTGGACCAGGTTAGGGTCCAGTGGGATTGTTATGATGAGGTCACAGCTTCATGGGAGGATACATCACAGATGAGATCACAGTACCCATACCTTTTTGATGAACTCCAGGAGAAAGTTCATGCCTAGGGGGGGAGGATGTGAGGCCTCACCCTGACCCGTCATAGCATCTTTCTTTTTCTGCATTTTGATACAGTGATACATTTGTTGATCTATTTTGGATTGAGACTCGAGATATGATATTTTGATGGTGATTATTATATTATGTAGGTGTGGATGTGAATCTAGAGTACATCATGATTTTTATTATGCATCGTTGATTAAGTGAATTATTCATGATTAGATTTGGTTACTGCACATGATGATTATGTACTTATGATGTTCGAATATTATTGAATGGAAAATTGTGATTTGAATTGAGCTATACATATTGAGTTATGATACTAAATAGGAAATTGAATATGTATATTTCATGTAATGTTATCATCTTGAACTACTGATGCTCGAAGTGAAGTGTGCAGGTACGAGAACCATGGGAATTATTGGAGAACCAAGGTTAAACACATGTGTACTGAGTAAACCAAGGCTTAGTCCAATGTGGGATTACAAAGCCTCGTTGTAATGTGAACTTGTCGTAAAAGTGAATTTTCTTGTGCATTAGTAGTTAGCTTCGTGTTGTCCTTCTTGGCATTTGTATGTAATGTGCAATTGTTAGTGTCACTTGACACTTGTAATGTACTCATTAAATTTATTTAATTCCAGCCACTTCTAGAGGCCAATAAGGAGTTCTAGGGGTCATTTTTGGCATAATTTATGTATCTTAATGTTAGGGGTATGGGTCAGGAAGGTTTTGAGCATACCCTAAACCCCCTAGAGACTTTGGCAACCTTTTTTTTGACCCATTTACCCTTACCTACGAGATTGGATGGATCTTGACCCTTACCCAACTTCACCTTTCCTTCCAATCAAGCATTTATCATGGGGGGACAAGGGAAATCAAGGAGACCTTAGAGTCAAATCTGCAATTATGATTGGTGGGTGGGTAGAATTTGGAGCCCTTTTTAGAGGCCTTGGATAGAATTAGAGGGTGTTCACCCACTCTCTAATTTTAGAGACTTTAGGGTTTTGGAGGAGGAAGAAAAAGTGGATAAGCTCTTCTCAAATTTCCATTTCCATCACACTTGTGGAGGTTGGTTTTTTTTAAAATTTGTTTATCATAATGTTATTTTATATTTATATATTGGATTTTTGCATAATTTTTTTGAGAGGAGTCTTTAATTATTTAATTGATCATATGTTCTTTTGACACCTCTTTGCCTTAATTTAGTAATTAAAGGGGGGATGGGGTTATGAATGTGGGAGACATAGGTTGGTAGGTGTTAGTATAGGTTGGGATATTGTTAGGTTCAATTTTAGCATTCTATGTTGTATTGTTTGGTAGTATTATTCATGTGTTTAAAATTTCTAAGTCGTATTAGTATCTTTGATTTGCAATTAGATAGGGTGGACTTAATTTTATTTTGATTAATCGTTATTTTAATATTGATTAAGAAAATCATGGATCTTAGTATAGGATCATCACATTATAATGCTAAATATCAATCTAGTGTTCTAGAATTGGGATTGCGGATCCTTATTGGCATCCTCGTATTGCATGGGTCTTCTTATGGAAGACTTTATATATATACATTTGGCTATGTTTGAAAACACGATTGTCAGATCAAAAGATTTAACCCTTGATGGATTAATATACCTAGTTAATCGGGATGGCCCTTAAGACGATTATCTTCTTCTAAGTTTTAATTAAACCAACTAGCTAAAAAAAAAAATTTTGTTACGTTTTTTGGTTGTTTATTTTTTTGGGCATGACAAATCATCCTTGAAATATAAATTTTAGCTACCCATTTTGTCGCAACCGACCATTGGATCAAAACCTAGAAAAAACCCTATAGAGAAATATTTAAAATTTTAATATTAATGTCTAACAGGTGGTGCCATACTTTTCCTCTATCAACGACCCTCGTTTAAATCTCAATCTCCTTTTAAAACATGACCGTTAGATCATCTTATTTACCCAGGAACCATTTGACTACAGAATAAACTTTAGGTTCACCTCGGATTACTCTTTTCTCATTGGTTGCAGGACCGCTAATTGTTTTAACTGACCCAGGTTAAGTCTAGAAAATAAAAGACAAACCTTTAGTCACTAATTCGCAGAACCCTGCTAACCCTAGGCCCATTTTCCACTTGGTAATCTTCCATTTGCCCCGACTACCTCACCAACAAACACCTTGGTAGGCTCTGACAACTGCCCCACTCAAACTCAGAGTATAGTACCAATTGGAAATGTATTCTTGCATATGCGAAATTGTCCATCAAGCCATCTAGAATTGTGAGAGTGTTTCACATATTTAGGTATGACCTTATTCTTGAGTTTATTCATAAAATAATTAACACTAAGTTTTACAGTTATTAGGTCGCACCATTTTCCAACTTTTCCATCCTTCAATGGATACTCAACAGTTTTAAATCTTTGTACATCAACTAATTGTTGTCCAAAATCAAATGAAATATTTTCATGCAAACATTCATCTAATAATGTAAGATTGCCACATACATCACATACACCAGAAACACATGAATTCAAAAGATAAAATTGCTCATTAGGTGGGTTACAAAAAAATTTTGATATAAACTCTTTTATAGTTTTAGGTGGTATATTTATACCACATTCCTGCAACATTTCATTAGTATGCATAGTAGAATGTATAGATCAAAAAATATCATAATGATAATGAAATTGAACATGAGTTTTGTAACAATATGTGATTCTTTCTTTGTTAATCCTTACATACCATGGTTTACATTTTTCAAAAGATCTTTGACTAATACTAATAGTTAACACCTTATCATCCACAAATTTTTTATACAATTCTGTTTGAGTCATATCTAAAAGGCGTTTTGGATGTGGATCATGAACTTTTGAACTGACTCTTAATTTAAGAACATATCTAGCATTGGGGGATACTATTGTATTATCGTGCCAAAAATTTTCAATCAAAGTTTTGACTTCACCAGTAAGTTTCATGTCAGACCTTGAGAGTCTGCCACTGAAGGTCCATAAATGGTTTGTCAGATCACTTTCAAAGTTAACTCTTCTCTTTATAGCTCTTGTTCAAGTTTTACAATTAATATTAAGATATCCACTTATGTTTGAAATCATTCATTTATCAGTAGTAGTTTTGTTTACTAAAGTTGTTGTTATTGCTTGTTGTGCCGCATTACTATCTTGAATGACTTTTCTTTCCAATTGTGTCAAAGGCACTAGCAACAGTTGATACAACTTGTTTTAGATTAATCCTTCTTCTTATTTTTCACATAAATGCCTAACCTCTTCATCACTTTTCACATTTTAGACATTTTAATTAATTGTAACATTAATTGACATTGAAACCCAAATTTCTTATTATAAAAAAATTGTCTAAACAATCTGCTCACGTGTGTCCTAATCTATCTCGATGAAACCAAACCATGCAGATTGTCTAACACATCAATTTTTAATTGAGATTGTTAATTTATTTCATTATCATTCAAAATAGATTATGTTTAGATTGTTCACCAGTACCGACTAACTTTCATGTCTTGTCATAGATCTTCACCTTCCTACTTTCAAATGTAACTTGGTGACCTGAGTTATTCAACTATGCTATACTTAACAGGTTATAGTTAAGTCTCTTTACCCAATATGAATTTTCACATTAGATCTTACTATTCAACATGATAGATCCCTTTCCTTTTGCTAAATAAGTTGTATCATTTCCCATTTTAACAAATCCACCATTATAATTCTCAAGGTACTCAAATTTATCTTCATCACCAGTCATATGATGTGTACAGGCACTATCAATAATCCAAGTATCATTCTTGCTAACTTTAGAAATAATTGTTGTCTCTACATACCTCTCCTCTTCTTCTGAATCTTCTTTCAAAGCTATGAATACCACTTCAATTTCTTCATGAGTGTCGGTGTTGGTGTTATCATCATCATCTTCTAATAGGTAATAATCCTTCTTTCCTTTATCTTTTTAGTCTCAGTTGTTTCTTCTATTATAGTGTCAGTTTCCTCTGTGATCTTGGTTATCTCTTCTATCAAACTTTCTATCACCAGACCTTTCATTGTCTTTGTCTTTATCATCATCTTTTTGGTTACAAAACCTAGCTGCAATGTGACCAATTTCTTTACAGTTAAAGCATACCAAAGGTAATTTCCCTTTGTATCTTCCTTTACCTTTTTGCAATCTCTGAGCCATTAATTCTTCAAGTTCATCAAGCTCATCTTTATCACTATCACTGTCACTTTTATTTCAAGATATCATAGATTGTCTTCTGGATTTACCAATATTCAAGGATGACATAATTGTAGATTCAATAGTGGAAACAATACTATTATCATAGTTATTCAACTCAAAACTAGTCAAATTACCAATTAGATTATGAAGTGTAAGAACATTACCCAGTGCAGATCTCATTTCATGAATAGAAGAGATTCGAATAGCATAGACAGGAAGAAAAGTTCTAAAATTTTTAGATACAATAATGTCTTCATCAATAATACCTTATGCTCCTCAGATAGCACTGAAAACCTCCTTGATTCAGTTATTGTACTTTGAAATGTTTTCTCCTTCCTTCATTTTAATTTCATCAAATCTTCCTCTAAGACTCTCAGCTATCGCTCTCATCACATTCACATCTCCTCCATAGAATAGTGTAAGTATTGGTAGATAAATAAGAGGGGGGATGACTCAGTTAAATGCAATTATCCTACAATCCCAAACTCCCAAATGTATATGTTCAAAATTTTTCTATCAAATAACCAACTCAATAATAGAGCAATAACAATCTATCTATTGCTTTACCGAATACAAGTAAAATCAATATTGTGTTAACCAATTAATCCAAACTATGAAATGTGTAAGTAAACTAACAATTCAATCAAAGAAAATAAAACATGACATAAGGATTTAACATGGAAACCCTACTAAGGGAAATTCTACCTGGGACCGGTAACCCAAAATATTTCACTCTTTTGAAGTGAGCTTAGTTAGGAGCCAACCCTATTATAGGTTACAATGCACACTGTAAGGTGTGACCTGGTTAAAGAATTTTTCACTAACAATTAACTCTTGACCAACATTCACTATGGGGTCAACAAGAAAACCTTCAAAATCCCTTGAATGTCATAGTACAAATAAACTGTTAAGTCCACATAGTTAAGACATTTTGTTGTAACAATGGTTAAACTGATATAGTAATGATCTAATTCAAATACAACTAAGATTTACAGATTTTTAGATCTATGTTAAGCTCAAAATACCTCCTTTGATCAATATGAAATCCATTTCTTCATATCCTCCAACTTCATTCAGCTTATTCCACTTGGTTGATAGTACTCTGTCACTCAGTAATGCGTGCAGTTCTGCTCAATTCTATTTGTAACTAGTTTGATCAGTGGTGCATGAAAAAAATCCTTCCACGCAAATTCTCCTATATATTCAGTAAGCTCCAGACTCAATAATGAGTCTCATGTCTCTTTAAATATATGTCAAAAACTATTTTCTTCTCATCCATTTGATTTTGCCTCTTAATCTCCATCATTCATTTTGTCACTTCAAGCTTCCTCAATAGTTGTGTTAATAACACATTTCAATCTCTTCTATTTGATCAATCTTGAATTTTTTCATCCATTGGATTATCATAATAAACTCCATTATTTACCTCAAACTCATAAGAAACTTGCTAGCCCATCGATTCAGTCGGCTATGTTAGAATCCTAAAAAAAATTCATGGCTCTAGCTCTCTTCCCCTGGTCTCTGCAATGTTTTTCATGTCTTTGGCTAAAACCCTTGGCAAATTTTTTTTTTAAATCTAGCCATTGGGTCCTTAAATTTAAAATTGCCCTGGCCCTATTTTATT
Organism: Chamaecyparis obtusa; assembly: GCA_027943335.1. Taxonomy (NCBI): domain Eukaryota; kingdom Viridiplantae; phylum Streptophyta; class Pinopsida; order Cupressales; family Cupressaceae; genus Chamaecyparis; species Chamaecyparis obtusa. Next base: position 92,017 of record BSBK01012439.1, on the reverse strand, counting down.
TTCGCGTTACCTTTTTGGCCTACTTAAAACCTTATATTTTGCATGTGTCATTTAAAATGACCAACTTTACGTCTTTGTGGTTAGGTTTTCATGTGTCGGTGGGGTCCCTTTTAATTTTCCTTGGTCTCTGCCCTTTAATCTTTCCTAAGTTCCCAGTGTCCTACAAGTTTTAATTTTTCCTAGGTCATGAGCTTTAATTTTTACTATGTTTCAGCAGCCTTTATTTTCCTTGGGCCCAGCTCTGACACCATCTCCATCTAGTAGTGGGCATGTCTTGGCAAGCGATGTGTCAGACGCATGAGATCTTAAGATGGTTGTCGATTCTTTGTATGACATAGCCTTTTTCTCATGCGGGTCCACTTGCAAAGTATTCTGATTTGGAGGTTTTTTATTGGTCCACGTAGTATTAGGTGGAATCCTATCAGTGGGACCGGTCTTCTTGGCTATCAGATAGGTTAAAGTCTATTTTAATCTTGTGGCTATCATTATACCATTAATGAATCATGCTCGGCTATCATTGTACCATTAATGAATCATGCTCAACTTTTAATACACATATGCATAGTTGGTACTATTTGATTCCTCCATGTATTTGCATAGTGGCTTGGTGTCAGCGGGACCTAGTTTCCAGATGTGTTAGTGGGTCCTAATCCTATCAGAGAATCGACAAGCAACATATAATCCCATCAAGTGTGTTAGAGGCTTAAGATCTTGTGATAGCCATTGATTTTGTATCTTGTCAGAGGGTTGTCAGGTCTGGGAGAAGATTCTTCATCCAATGGTGGGCGTGAAATCTGATAGAATCCTGGAAGTCTTTGCAAACTTTAGATAGCCATCGATCTTCCTGATGCAGGCCCAATCAAAGTTTCTTAGTCTTTTAGCGGTCTGATAAATTTCCAAAGGCCTCGCTCATTTGCACAATAAATTGGTGATTCTCTAAATGTTTTAGTGGTTCAGCGAGTGTGTATTCATGAAATTGCTAAACTTTCTGGTAGTTTTATAGAGTTCTTCATGAGTTGGCGAAAGTCTTCTGTCATTTATTCACTAGATGTGGGGCCAAGCCTAGATGTTTTCCTAAAGTCACCAGTTCACGGTGTTAAGTGATGTGTTAAGTCGCTTATTCGCTAGATGTGGGGCCAAGGCTAGATGTTTTCCAAAAGTTTCCAGTTCGCGGGGTTAAGTCTTCTTTTCATGAGTTGGAAATGCATTGTCGCATGTTCGCTGGAAGTTAACCTAGGGTGGGAAGTGAGTTAAGATCATAAAAGACCGTGAAACATGAAGATAAGACAATCATGACTTAAAGTTGATGGAGAATTAAATATGGACCACCAATTTGCTGCAAGTGCCATAAAGTAGCTATTTGATTTCAAATTTGAATTTGCAGAGGGTTTCCTACGACCAGAAGGACTAAAATTCAATGCAAAAGCGACTAGTGCTAGTAGGAGATGATCTATTTACTATTGTAGTGTGGTCCAGGGTGTTCTTTGATCTTCTACAGGGTTTGTACTATGTGGTTTTATGCTCAAGGTGTGTTGCAGGGTTGACATTTTGAGCATTTTTGTGGTTCTCAGTACCTTCACAGAGAATTTTTCATGATTGAGGATCATTCCAGGATTTTCTTTCTCCTAGTCACCTAGGTTTCCACCCCTGTAATAACTTTATGACCGTTTCCAATTGGTTGGGTTGTTGAAACTCTAACCCTAAGTCATCCATAGCTTGTTGCATTCTCTTTGAGAATTCCAAGATGACTAGGGAGTATAAGTTATAGAATTTTGACTCAGTAAGGGTTCCAAACTTTCTTTGGTCCTAGCTGGTTGTTGATAGTGTTATATTGATAGAGGAGTTGGATTTTTGATATTTCCTATCTTTGTGTTATTTTGATTGTATATTGATCCTGAATATGTTAATAAAAATGCTATTGAGTTCCAATTTTGCATTTGTGTATGTCTTCTTGTTTCGGTTCTAAGCTCATATGTGTTAATGTCACAAAGTGTGTTAGCATATGGTAAACAAAGAGTATTGTGAAGTCATCTCTGAGTTCCTAACAAAGTTAGGATTAAAGTCTTTTAGGTGGGTTTAGTGAGTTTACAACCAAGTAAGAATCTGATGTCCTTGTGTTTGAGGGAGAGGGGTAATAGGAAAAGCACTTATCCTGAGCCCAAGAGTGTTTGATTCAAGATCTTCAGCTGATGTATGTAATTGGATGAATCTTTGCCCTAGGTTAAGGCACCAGTCCATCCTCTGGAGGCATTTCATTGTCATCAACCACACACAAACATTCAAATGATAAAATCTTAAAGAAGTTAGTAAAGAGTATATAGTTGTATATCATTTAGTGAATCCTTTCAAGAAGTGAATCAAGGGTACACCCGCCTAAGCATTGAGGCTCAAAGTGTAGGAGGATCTCTTTTGATCCTTGTTAATTGGCCCTCTTTCTTGTAGAATTTGGAGTGGTGATAGAGTCAAAGTGTTATTTAAGTTATCCATCAAAGTATAAATCTACAAGTGAAGATCAAAGGGAACTCCCAAAAAAATGGTGACTCTACTGGGGAGAACAACAATGAAGCAGATGTATTTGTTAGATCTCTGGTTGGGACTATATTGTTAAAATCAAAATCTTTTGTTGACCAGATTGATTTACCCATCCGAGTCCCCAACAAAATGGTGATTCTACTGGGGAGAGTTGAGAGAAAAGGTTGTTAAGTGCACTCTTCTTTTCCTATTGTATTTCAAGTAAGGATTTCCCATCTAGGTGGTTGGTGACTCAAAAGGTTAGAACCAGTGCTATATATTGTAAATTATGGACAAGAGGAGGAATACTAGGTCCTTTGTCAAAAAGAATCTGAAGGTCACTCTGGAGCAATTAGCTAGACAGGAGAAGAAGAGTTGGATTAGAAGGAATGGTGAGTCTACTAGTGCTCCCATGAGAGAACAAAGAAATACTAGAGGTAGAGAACCACATGTTTCCTCAAGTGAGGATGGTTCATAGGATAGAGTTTCTAGATCAGATGGTGGTTTCTCTGAAGATAGATTTTATGATACCCCAGAAGTTGTATTTTAGGACAAAGGTCCATTGCTTGCAGGTCAAGATGAACAAGCTAGAGAGATGGGTTTGGAGATTGATTTAGATCTTGATGAGGACAATTTTAGAAGAGAACCCATGAGACTAAGGCAAGTCCACTTACTATATCAAAATATTTCTAATATGGATGTGTCATCAGGTTTTGATGACATTATGGTAGATCTTGATGATTTAAATGCACTAAGGTTGCAGTTGGAAGAGCAAGATGCCATACATAAGAGGCTACAAAAGGAGAGAGAGGTTGAAAAGGTGAATGCTCTGATAGAAAGATAGTCTCTCCTTAGAAGGATTAATGAAATGAAGGAGAGAAACAAGATGCTTGCTTATGCTCCTAAAACTTTGCAGCATGATGTCCTTGGTGATCTTGATGCCTTGAGGAGTGAGCAAGAGCTCTTACTGCAAGATCAGAAATTTGATAAGGAGGGCCTTGTGGTTAGACAAGTGCAAAGTTATGTTCCTTTGCCTAAAGATATAGATGGGCGTGAGATCACTAGGCCTAATGTTGCCGGTGGTGAGAAAGGAAAGCAAAAGATGGTGGGACATCAAACAAGTAAATCATTGACAATACTTGAGGTCCCACCACCCAATTTAAATAAGGACACAAAAATGGAGAGAAGAAGAAAAGAAGATGAGGACCTTATGAGAGAATTAGAGAAGGCTGAAATTGAAGCTTCCATTGCAGAAAAAAGAAGAAAGATCCAGTTCTTGAAGGCTTCATCAGCTAATGCTCTTGGCCCATCTGCTACTGAACTAGGTATGCCATCTATGACTACTACTATTCCACTTAGTAAGGCTACTAGTTCAATTGCTTCTTCATCTGCTAGGATAAGTGCTGATCCTAGGTAGTAGTCAAATGTACAGATAAATGTAGATGCTAATGTTGATCCTAGAGTTAACACTAGTTCAATTTTTCAAAGAAGACCTATGCAACTAGAAGCCTATAGGCAAATTAGTTTTGATGAAATTCCTGGCTACCCAAATGTTTTTCCAAATGATATTAGACATAAGGTACCTAAGTTTGCTGGTAATAATGCTATTAGTTGTGAGGAGCATCTTAGGTTATTTGTTGATATGCTTAATGATTATGAGGTAGAGCATGAGGATGTGGTCATGAAATTATTTGTTCAATCTCTAATGGAGGATGCTAGAGATTGGTTTAAGAGACTTCCTGACAAATGTATTGATACTTGGGATTCTTTTGAGAGATGTTTTAAAGAGTAGTATGGTGATAGGCCTAATGCTAGTTTCATGTTGAATGAATTCAATACCATAAGAAAAAATTAGAATGAATCTGCAATTGAATTCAACATGACATTTCAGAAGGGTATGCATAAGTTGTTCCAAGTTATGCGGTTAGATGACAATGTTTGTCTAACTACATATTTCAATGCATTTGATGGAAAGATGGGATATTTGTTGAGGGAGAAAGAACCAAGAACTCTTAGGGATGCTTTTAGGATTTCTGTCAATATTGAGAACAATATGAAAATATCAAGAAAATTGGGTGGAAAGAGAGATGACCCAAAGTTGTTTGGGGACAAGAAATACAAAAAGGAAAATGATAAGAATGTTGGAGCTAGGAGGAAAGAGGAAGATAAATTGGATAAGGTGCTTAATGCATTGAAGGATTTGAAGGTACCTACAAATAGGAACATCAGTGCTCTTGCCAATGAGAGGCCTCAGTTCAACAACAATTTCAATAAGCAGAATAGATTGCAGAACTACCCCTACAACACACAATGGAAGGATGGGAAGCCAATTGTCCCTACTATAAGAGGTAAAAATGATAGAGGTGTCCCTAACCCTCTACAAAAGGCTTCAATAAATGTCATGGAGGACATACCTTGGTGTGTTGCATGCCAATCCCCTCATTCTGCAGAGCATTGTGTGGTTGCACATTCTATGGCTACAAATCAAGATTGTGGCAATGAGGAGATAGATCAAGAAGAAGATCAAGATGATGTTGGATGCAGCATGGCTTTTTCATATATAGGATATGAAGATGATTCTAATTTTGATGAAGAAACAGATGAAAATGTAAAGAGACACAATTAGGCCCTTTTCAATCAAGAGGTATTTTCTGATGGTGAAGACATTGATAAGAAGACATCTAATCTGAACTCTTCTTCTGAGCCAGTAAATTTGATAAGACCTTCTAGAGAAGAGATGGATAGGATTACTACAGAAATGATTGCCCAAGTGCAAACCAAAGGCATGATGGCAAGGAATATAAATGAGAAAGTTGCAAGAATGTTTATAAAGAGTCCCAACTCCGGAGAACCTAATGAGAACAAATCAAAAGGTGATCACATGGTGAAATTCAAGAATGTAAAAGGTAAGAATTGTGAGCCTAAGAGAGTTGGAGTTGAAAAATTTTCTAGTGAGATTGAGAAGCCAGTTAACACAATGGCTAAGATTGAAAAATTGAGGGTGGCCAATACACCTAATGTGTCAGATAAGAAAAAGGATAGTAAGGTGGTATAGATTGAGATTCCTTCTTCTACTCCTATTGATATGTTATCTATATTATCTCAAATTACAGTTAAGGTTCCATTGTCAGAATTGTTGAGGATCCCTGAACACAAAGACAGAGCTATTGCATGGGTAGGTAATGTTCATAAAAATGATGTTGCATGCAATGGATCTCAGGATAAAGCTTTGAAAGGTGTTGCTGCTCAGGGAATTGTGTCTCAAATTCCTCCAATATATTTGGATAGTTCTGTCAATGACAGCCTTGAAAATATTGATCCATTCTTTTTAAGTGTTCTTGTGAATGGAATGAAGTTGAGAAATTATATGATTGATAGTGGTGCCTCTACTACTGTCATGCCTTCTAAAATCATGGAGAAGTTGGGTCTTAAAGTTGATACAGTGCAAGGTAGATGTTGTGCAATGGATCAGAGGGAGGTACCAGTTATTGGGACTATTAATGCAATGCCATATAGGCTAGCAACATATCTAGAGAAAGAGTTAACAATGAGTGTTTTGGTGGTGGATATCCCTCCTCATTTTGGGATGCTGCTATCTAGAAGGTGGAGTGTTGCCATTGGTGCAAGTTTATAGTGTGATCTGTCCTATGCCACTTTCAAGATTGATGATCAGTTTGTCAAGATTGAACAAGAGCCAAGAGTATGCCACATGATTGAGAGAAATATTGATAATGAAACTACATGTTTTTTGGATACTGATATTAATGCTTTTACGGTAGAGATCCTTGTACTTGAAAAGGAACCTATTTTATCACTTATCTCTATTGAGATAGGTGTTAATTCTGTGAAGGGTGATTTGTGGGTAATGTACTTTGATGGTGCAAATTGCAAAGATGGTGCAGGAGCAGGTTTTTTACTTATTTCTCCTAATGGAAATACCTACAAATTTTCTTTCACATTGAATTTCTTTTGTACCAATAATATAGTAGAATATGAGGCTTTGTTGTTAGGATTGAGGTTGGCACAAAAGCATTGTATTAAGTGTTTAAGTGTTGTTGGTAATTCTAAGTTGGTGGTGTCCCAAGTCAGGTCAGTATATGCTTCCAAGAACAAGAGGTTGAAACAATATAAGAATGCAGTTTGGGATTTGATTGAACATTTTGATGCCTTCAATATTGAGTGGAAGGATAGGAGTAACTATAAGATGGCTGACTTGTTATCCAATATTGCAATCAATCCCAATGATATTACATTTTTTGGTATCTCTAAAGTTGAAATTCAGGCTAGGCCTAGCATACCAGATACTACTGAGAATTGTCAAGTTTTTGATGATAATAATGATATCTTGAAGTTTATGAGTTGTGAAGATCACTATCATGGTCAGGAATTTGATTGTTTAGCCTTGGTTGTGTCAATAAAAGGAAGGGAGGTTGTCTTTGGCAATGAGGTCATTCAGCTTAGAACTAACAAGGTGCCCAAGGGGCTTGTTGTTTTGGAGACTGTCTTTGATAACCAGGATAGAGTTCAAAAGAAAATCAAAAGAGAAGATCATGCTGATCTAGAGGAGATAAATCTTGGAACACATGAGGAACCTAAGAAGGTATACATTGGTAGAGATATATCTCAAAAGGTAAAGAAATATTTGATTGAATTATTGAGAAAATTCAGGCATGTCTTTGCATGGTCATATGATGACCTAAAGGTTTATAGAGAAGATTTTTTTCAGCATATTATTTCATTGAAAGATGATGCTAAACCTTTCTGGCAAAAACAAAGGCCTATTAATCCCACTTTGGCACCCAAGATGCAAGAAGAGTTAATGAAGATGAGAGATGCTGGAATTATCAAGCCTATAATGCATTCTTTTTGGGTGTCAAACCTTGTTCCTATGAGAAAAAAGAATGGTGAGATTAGGCTTTGTGTGGACATTAGGAATCTGAACATCAGCTCATTAAAGGATAATTATTGTTAGCCCAATATGGAAGCTACTTTGCAGAGAGTAACTAGATTAGAATTGATGTCTATGATGGATGGTTTCTCTAGCTACAATCAGGTCATTGTCAAGGAATCAAAGCAATTCAAGACAGCTTTCACAACACCTTGGGGGACATATGTTTATGTGAGAATGCTTTTTGGCCTCACAAATGCTGGTGCTACTTTTCAGAGGGCAATGGATGTTGCCTTTTCAGATTTCATAAATGATTTCCTTGTTGTATATCAAGATGATCTAACTACCTATTCCAAGGAGGAAGAAGACCATTGCACTCATTTAGAAAGAATATTTGTGAGGGCCTTGGAATTTGGCATTTCTTTGAACCCAAGGAAATGTGCTTTTGGTGTCATTGAAGGTAAGTTGCTTGGCCACTTAGTTGGGAAGCAAGGAATGAGAATTGACCCTGAGAGGGTAGCAGCCATTGATAAAATTCAGAGACCAAAGAATCTTAAAGGAATCCAATCCTTCTTTGGTTAGGTCAACTTCTTAAGTAGGTTTGTGACAAATTTTGTAGAGGTTACTAGAACTATTTCTAAGATGTTGAAGAAGGGATCTGCAATCAATTGGGAGGGTGAGCCTGATGAGGCTTTCAAAAATATCAAGCAGGCTATCAAAGATGCACCAGTGCTTAAGGAACCTGATTATAATGTCCCAATGCATATCTTTTCCTTTGCATCTTTTCACACTATTCCTGCAGTTTTGCTACAATAGAATAAGGATGGTTTTGAGCAGCCTATTGCATTTTTTAGTAAATCTTTGCAAGTTCCAGAATTGAAGTATGACATAAATGAAAAACATGCTTATACACTTGTGAAGGAAATCAAGGCTTTTAGGTGTTACTTGATGGGAGTAGCTGTGATTGCTTTTGTGCCAAGTGTAGCTGTGAAGGAAATTTTCTCACATCAAGAGGTGTTTGGAAGAAGATGCAGATGGATCAATAGGATCCAAGAATTCAATGTTGTGGTCTAGATTACTAAGTTGGTTAGAGGACAAGGATTGGCAAAACTGATGGCCCAATCAAATCTTGATGCAAATCAGGTAAATCATTCTGAAATTGATTACACATGTGATATGGATGATTATATCTGCTATCAGGATATCATCTATTACTTGAGAAGTATGAGATGTCTAGATAACATGAATGATAATCAGAAAAGGACATTAAAATTACAAGCCATCAAGTATGTAATTGTGAAGTGTAAATTGTATAGAAAGAATTTGGATTGCATACTTTTGAAGTGTGTAGATGAAGATCAGGCTAACAAGTTGTTGAAATAAATGCATGAGGGAGTTTGTGGTGGGCATTATATGGGTAAAACAACTACTCATAAGATCTTGAGAGCAGGATTCTGGTGGCCCACAATCTTCAAGGATGCAAAACAGTTGGTGAGGAGGTGTGATGCTTGTCAAAGGTTCTCTGGTAAGCTTAAATTTTTAGGAAATGTGCCATTAAAACCAGTAGAAGTTCAGGTTCCTTTCCAACAATGGGGAATTGATTTCATAGGGGAGATACCAAACAAGTCAAGTGGAGGACACTCATGGATCTTAGTTGCCACTGATTACTTTACAAAGTGGGTAGAAGCTATACCTACAAGAAATGCAACTAGTAAGGTGGTAATTGATTTTATGATGAATAATATTGTTACAAGGTTTGGGTGCCCTGAGAGAATAGTAAGTGATAATGCCATGTGCTTCAGGTCTGCTGAATATAAGGACTTTTGCAAAGGTTTGGGAATTCAAATTTCTAATTCCTCACCTTATCATCCACAAGGAAATGGTCATGTAGAATCTACTAATAAGAGTTTGATTAAAATCTTAAAGAGAATTCTTGAAAAAAATAAGAAGGCATGGAATTCAAAGCTACCATTAGCTCTCTGGGCTGATAGGGTAACTGTGAAGAGGACAATTGGTTGTGCACCATTTGACCTAGTATATGGAATTCATGCAAGAATGCCTCAGAATAAATTATTGGAAATGTATAAATTTGTTTAGCTATATGATGAGGACATAGATGATGAGATGTAGTTGAGAATTGAGGACCTCATTAGGTTGGATGAGACTAGAAAAGAATCAGTTGCAAGGAATGCCAAATTGCAGTTGTAGGTTAAGAATTTATATGATAAGAAGACTGTTGACAGAAAGTTTGAACCTGGTGATTTGGTGTTAGTTTGGAATGCCAGACTGGAGGATAAGGGTAAACATGGTAAATTTGATCCCATCTGGCTAGGGCCATATCTAATTCATGAGAAATGCGGCCAAGATTCATACATTATCAAAGAATTAAATGGTGATATTCAGGAATTGCCAGTTCATGGACAATTCTTGAAGAAATAATTCAATTGAGGTATTTTGTTTTCCATGAATAGTAGTTAGGTTTGTACATTTTGTAAATTCTATAAATAGTGGCTTGCCCATGTTGTTTTGTCCTGTTCCTAGAGTTTTGCCCTGTGGCTCTTAGTTGTCCAAAATTTTGTCTAGTAGGTGGTCTACTACAACCAGTGATTCTAGATTCTTGTTGTGCCTACAAGAGCCACTCATACCCAGATAGAGCCTCTGTTAGCATCCTAAAAAAATTTCATGGCTCTAGCTCTCTTCCCTTGGTCTCTGCAATGTTTTTCATGTCTCCGGCTAAAACCCTTGGCAAAATTTGTTTTAAAAACTAGCCATTGGGTCCTTAAATTTAAAATTGCCCTAGCCCTATTTTATTTTTGTGTTACCTTTTTGGCCCACTTAAAACCTTATATTTTGCATGTGTCATTTAAAATGTCCAACTTTACCGTGTTTGCAGTTAGGTTTTCACGTGTCAGCGGGGTCCCTTTTAATTTTTCCTTGGTCCCTGCCCTTTAATCTTTCCTAAGTTCCCAGCGCCGTGCAAGTTTTAATTTTTCCTAGGTCATGAGCTTTAATTTTTCCTATGTTTTGGCAACGTTTATTTTCCCTGGGCCTAGCTCTAACACCATCTCCATCTAACGGTGGGCGTGTCTTTGCAAGCGATGTGTCAGACGCATGAGATCTTAAGATGGTCGTTGATTCTCTATATGACGTAGCCTTTTTCTCATGTGGGTCCACTTGCCAGGTATTCTAATGTGGAGGTTTTTTATTGGTCCACGTAGTATGAGGTAGAATCCTATTAGTGGGACTAGTCTTCTTGGCTTTCAGATGGGTTAAAGTTCATTTTAATCTTGTGGCTATCATTGTACCGTTAATGAAACATGCTTGAATTTTAATGCAGTGGTATAGTGACAGCTGTTCATTCTCATAAGGAAGGTAGGTGGGTCTGTTGACACATATGCACAGTTGGCACTATTTGATTCATCCATGTATTTGCATAGTGGCTTGTTGTTAATGGGACCTAGTTTTTAGATGTGTCAGTGGGTCTTGATCCTGTCAAAGAATCGATGAACGGTGTATAATCTCATCGAGTGTGTCAGAGGCTTAAGATCTTGCGACAACCATTGATTTTGTATCTTGTCAGAGGGTTGTCAGGGTTGGGGAAAGATTCCTCATCTGACGGTGGACGTGAAATCTGATAGAATCTTGGAAGTCTTTGCAAACTTCAGATGGACGTTGATCTTCCTCATGCGGACCTGGTCAAAGTTTCTCGGTCTTTTAGTGGTCTGATAAATTTCCAAAGGCCTCGCTCATTCACACAATAAATTGGTGATTCTCTAAATGTTTTAGTGGTTCAGCAAGTGTGTATTTATGGAATTGCTAAACTTTCTAGCAGTTTTATAGAGTTCTTCACAAATTGGCAGAAGTCTTTAGTCGCTTATTCGCTAGATGTGGGGCCAAGGCTAGATGTTTTCCAAAAGTTTCCAGTTCGCGGGGTTAAGTCTTCTTTTCATGAGTTGGAAATGCATTGTCACATGTTTGCTGGAAGTTAACCCATGGTGGCAAGTGAGTTAAGATCATAAAAGACTGCGAAACATGAAGATCGGATAGTCACGACTTAAAGTTGATGGAGATTTAAATATGGACCGCCGATTTGCTGCAAGTGCCATAAAGGAGCCATTTGATTTCAAATTTGAATTTGCAGAGGGTTTCCTATGACCAGAAGGACTAAAATTCAATGCAAAAGTGACTGGTGCTGGTGGGAGATGATCTTTTTACTGTTGTAGTGTGGTCCAGGGTGTTCTTTGATCATATGCAAGGTTTGTACTATGTGGTTTTGTGCTTGAGGCATGTTGCAGGGTTGACATTTTGAGCATTTTTGTGGTTCTCAGTACCTTCATAGAGAATTTTTCATGATTGAGGATCATTCCAGGATTTTCTTTCTCCTGGTCACCTCAGTTTCCACTCGTGTAATAACTTTCTGACCGTTTCCAATTGGTTGGGTGGTTGAAATCCTAACCCTAAGTCATCTGTAGCTTGTTTCATTCTGTTTGAGAATTCCAAGACGACTAGGGAGTATAAGTTATAAAATTTTGACTGAGTAAGGGTTCCAAACTTTCTTTGGTCCCAGTTGGTTGTTGATAGTGTTATACTGATAGAGGAGTGGGATTTTGGTTATTTCCTATCTTTGTGTTATTTTGATTTTATATTGATCCTGAATATGTTAATGAAAATACTATTGAGTTCCAATCTTGCATTTGTGTATGTCTTCTTATTTTGGTTCTAAGCTCATATGTGTTAATGTCACAAAGTGTGTTAGCATATGGTAAACAAAGAGTATTGTGATGTCATCTCTGAGTTCCTAACAAAGTTAGGATTAAAGTCTTTTAGGTGGGTTCAGTGAGTTTACAACCAAGTAAGAATCCAATGTCCTTGTGTTTGAGGGAGAGGGGTAGTAGGCAAAGCACTTATCCTGAGCCCAAGAGTATTTGATTCAATATCTTCAGCTGATGTATGTAATTGAGTGACTCTTTGCCCTAGGTTAAGGCACTAGTCCATCCTCTAGAGGCATTTCATTGTCATCAACCACACACAAACATTCAAATGATAAAATCTTAAAGCAATTAGTAAAGAGTATATAGTTGTATATCATTTAGTGATTCCTTTCAAGAAGTGAATCAAGGGTACACCTGCCTGAGCATTGAGGCTCAAAGTGTAGGAGGATCTCTTTTGATCCTTGTTAATTGGCCCTCTTTCTTATAGAGTTTGGAGTGGTGATAGAGTCAAAGTTTTATTTAAGTTATCCATCAAAGTATAAATCTACAAGTGAAGATCAAAGGGAACTCCCAATAGGCTGTTATAAACTTTACTGTTTCTCCTTGCTCGATTAATACAGAATATTTTGGTGAATAGTAACTCAGCTATTATTGTCACTCGGTATACACTGCACTAACTCTATATATACTAAAATCTTCAATTACCATCCACATTAACTTGTTTAGTTCTAATCTTTAATGCATAATAAGTTCATGTAATACAATCAAGTTAAAAAAATGATTTCATAGACTCATTAATAAGTTACCCAATGTATACCTTAGTCATATCTTGATATCCATCTCATCTCATGTAGATATTTCATTCCTTTAACATTCTGCTTCTTCATTTTTTTAACTATCATGATAAGTGTAGTCAAGATTAGTTGACATTAATGACAACATATTGACTTATTTGATTTCCTTACATAACACTTTAGTAACTCTATGATCTCCAATCACTATCTTTCACTTGTCCATTCAGCTCAACAATATATTCAATTAGTTGTAGACTATCAACATTGAGGTGGTATTCGTTGCTTTGAAAGAAGATTAAGAAGAAGAACAAAGGTATGTTCAAACATCACTTATTTCTAAAGTTAACAAGAATGATACTTGGATTATTGATAGTGGTTGTACACATCATATGACTAGTGATGAAGACAAATTTGAATACCTTGAACATTATAACGGTAGATTTATTAAAATGGAAAATGATACACCTTGTCTAGTAAAAGGAACCAGGCCTATATTGTTGAAAAATAAGATCAGATGTGAGAATACATATTGAAGTTCTCTTTCTATCAAAAAAATAAAAATGAAATTACAGTTTAGTCAAGGTAAGTCAAAATTACGGTTTAGTCTTGACTTAAAATGTTAATAAAATATGCAATAATGATAATAATGTTGTCAAACCAATTTCACCATATGGATGCTACAAAACTAAATTAGAATGAAGCACATTGATATCTATTTTAGAAAAAATAGTTATGCTCTATGAAAAACAATGTAACTCTTTGAAAATGACATTTTCAATAACATATGAGTTTTTGTGGGAGAAAGTAAAAAGAATTCAAATAAATTAAAAAATATAAATAAAAAATATATTTAGAATCTAGATATAAAATCTTAAAAAGACTCTAATTTACTTCATCATCTGATTTCAAATCATTTAAAAACAATATGCATCCAAATCTAAAAGTTTTTTTTGCGAAATGTCAAGTTTTGTGTCCATTTGAGGAAAAAAGTGTAACCCACTATTGTGTGTTCACCCAACTACCAACTCCAAATTGGTCATGAAAATAGAGACAACAAAATAATACACACCAAAAATGAATATCACGATATAAACTCCCCGCTTCTATCCCACTTATAAAAGGCAAAAAATATTAGTGATTTCTCTAGGCATAAAAAAGATCGCTTACAAAATATAAATCTTTTCATCCTGAACCATCAAAAAATATTTCTCTAATTCAAATAATACTTGTATATCTACATCCATATACCAATCTATATGCCCAAGAATCTTTTGTCACCAACATTATTATCTAGTATGTTTTCCTCTCTACCTCTACTCTTTCCTTTTCTTTATCTTCTCTTCTACCTTTAATACTTGATAGGCTTCTTCAATGGTACCCATCTTGACCAAACTGATTTTATCTTCTATAGAAGCTCTTGATCCAATCAGGTACCATAAAATTATTTCAACTTAATCAATCATGTGCTCAGATATAATATCCAATCCCTAGAATTTTTAAGTATATTCCCTTATAGTAGTTTCCTTTTCTTTCAAATTTTTCATTCTTGTTGAAAACCTAACTTGATAACCACTCGGTAACAATTTACCCTTTGATTTTCTTACAATCTTATCCTATATCTTGACCTTTTTTTTTCCTCTTCACTTTTGATCAAGATGCATATGTTTCTACCATAAAGATGCATTTCCTTTAAACTTTTTACAAGAAATCTTCACCTTCTTATCTATAGGTGTACCTTCATATTTAAAATATTTATCCATTTTAAAGATTCTTTCCAATAATTTATCTAAATCCAACATTCCATTATATTTAGGAGGGTTGAAATATGGTTTAGCATTCACAATTGTTAAAGCTATAAGGAATATTTCTTCACCTTGTTCAAGAACAATGACCTCTGTTCTTTCCCTTCTTCTACTTCCTCAACTTCATCTTCACTAACATCTTCATTAGGTCTTCCTCTTCTTTGGACTTCCTCAAAAACTTCAAGCCTTACAAAAATTTGTCTCAACACATCCATTACAATAGGATCAACATCTCTACTTCCATGAACTCATTTTGAAACCCTCTGCAATCATAGGATAGATTGTAATCGTGCATCCTACAACCAATTCAACTAGGGTTTTCTACAAACAAAATATTTTCTCTTATATGACCTGATGTGGCTCCAAGGTAGAAGAACCGCAAAGTATATGCCCAACCTTGTAGCTAAGTGTAACACGGAGAAGCAACAACACAAATCTAGAGAGAGAATACATGATCCGATATATTTATTTAGAGATTAAACATACATGTCAGGCTATCAAGCCTTCCCATTTGAGGCCATATAAATTGAAATGAGTCTCAAATCTATGTTTTTTCAACCAATGGAACTTACTTCTCAAGATACATTGAGTTATTACATTCGGGCAATGCCTCTAAAGGTCAGACAAGAGAGAATTACATTCCCAAGAAGAAAACATGTACATTAAATAGGTATGACCCAAAATATGAATCAAATATCCATGAAAAGAAACCACAAGATGTGGGATCATAGGGAATGATCCATGAGAGTTCCATGAACCACATGCTACTATTGGAATAGTTGAATGCTAAGGATTAGAAACCACACATCAAATCTATAAATAGGTCCAAGAAAGAAACAACCACATTACTTATGAACAAAAAATAAATCATAACTCAAATAGCCACGAACAACAACAGGTGTGATCATAGGAAGATGATCCCAGACATGTCCAGAATAATAATTTCCAATCACACACACTATCTCTAAAAGATGAAAATCAACAAACATAATCTCTCCAACTAGAAAAGAAGATCAAAATAACAAGAACTATTTTTGGTTGATGAAATATTTCCATGAACCCAAGATGCTCTTGTATCAATTGTTAACTGATTTAGTACTGACAATGAGATAATTACCCTTTGATTTATATCTTAGAGAACTTTAACCTTCTCATTTATCCTATGGAGGCCATCAGTGTTTTTGTCCATTGTCATTTTACTCACTACCCACACCACTCCCAAAATCTCTTGGACCTTATGAAAGTCTTCCTCTAGAGCCTTTATTCACTCTTCATGGTCCTCATTCAAATTTTTTATCCCATTGTCGAGAGAATGCCTGTTTCTAGGGATAACATACAGGTTCTCATTAGACTAATTGACCTTCTCCTTCAAATTATTGATCTCCTAAATGATCAAAAAAAATAGAAAAATTTCATTGTCCAATAATTTTTGTAAAAGGAACTAGCAATCAGATTATCAGATACTGAGGAACCCATCTCCCTAGGGCTAGTCCTACCACCATCTATAGGAGTAACCCCATTAGCACCCACATCTTCCATAGACCCATCAATGTCATTCTCAAAAACATTCTTAAAGTGGGTGGACTTGATGTTGACATTGATACAAGGGAGCCAAAAAATCTTGTTTCTTCCCTTCATAATCAACATAGAAATCTAAGCCACACCTTTACCTTTCGTATCTCTATTAGGGTCAATATAATCTTATACATTCAATGTCATCATTCTCGTCAAATAAAAAAATTCTATTTTCACAAGTGGGAATGTGATTGGGGACTTTAGGCTTGGATTATGAGGGACCACATTTGTTAAAAATATGTTAAACCTTGTCAACATCAAAGTCCATCTCCTACTTAGATGAGGTATCCCCATAATAGACACAAACATTTTTCTTAAATTCAATGCTATTTTTATCCACAAGGTTCCTCTTGACATGCTTAACCTTGGCATATTCCATAATAAAGAGGATCAAGCCCTCGTGGATAATTGGGGAGACCATACTCTTCTTGTGGTCTCTAATACTATAATTCAATGAAAACACCGAATGAAAGGAAAAAGATATATATTTTCTATGCTGAAAGTGATTAAAAATGACAAAGTGATAACTAAAGATGCTACAAAATTTATCATCCAAGGTAAGGTAGCACATAATGGCCTTAGTAAAATCTCATCATGGATTTGGAAGTGAATATCTCTCCCAACCACCATTAGTATCTTTTCTCACCTTTTCCCTTTCTTTTGGATAGAAGAATATATCCATCTCTTTAGTTTCATATTTTTTATCACTATAAAATTTAGATCCTTTAATCAAGGTAATGGAGACCTTAGCAACCAGATTTTCATTCACCTGTAACTGAAGGTCATATACATAGAGAAGCCTATGTTTCAACCAATGAACAAAAGCCTTGGTCACAAGCGAAACTTCTTCATAGAGCTTCTCAATATACCCCATCAATTTTCTTGCAGAGAGCTCACTGCAAACTACTTCTATATTTTTTCATTTCTCATAAATGATAGGCTTGAGATAGTTTTGTGACCCTCCATTTTGCAAAAATATCAATTCGTAGCCAAAAAAAATTGCTAACACAACTGACCTTTGAAGGGAAAAAATGAAAGTGAGAAGAAGGGAAACTAGAAGGTTCAACTCTTTCAATATAAATGATATCATTCTGAGGACACCAATACTAGCATCATCCTCCATCATTTCCAAAGACATATTACACATCGCACACTATATAACTATTTCAAAGTAATATATAGAGATCCATTGGAATATAATCATTAATGATCCATTCTTTCTTACCTTGTGAAGTGACCCAAATGTTGGCTAATCTATCTACCAAATGGTTGCCTTCATGGTCAATGTGTGAGATCATATAATCATTAAAGTCCCTAAGTAATTTAAAACAATCTTTAGTGACGGGATTAATTGTCTAGCTAGGAGGGGAGGTTCCCTTCAGACAATTAATGATATTGAGAGAATCACTTTACAACCAAACCCTTCTCAATCCTTACTCTCTAGTCATTTTTATCCTAGCATAGGCTACAAAAATCTCAAAAACGTGGTTTGTTTGTACATGCCAGAGGAAGGGCCACCATCTAGACAAGTCTGTCATACTTATCACATACTACTCCCCCACATCTTGTAGGTCTAGGATTTCCCTTCATCGCCCCAAAGTTGGATGCTAAATAGTTGTTAGTAGGTATTTATAGAATGTTTTAGGTCTATGTGAAGACCCGCAAAGGTTTTTGAGTTCACTATTAGAATAAAGAAATATGTTTTAAGACCAATCACGTGAGTCACAAATAATACACAAATCTTCATGTTTGTTGGAAAATGGTTATAAGAGTCGCAAATAATACATAAATCTTCATGTTTGTTGGAAAATGATTATAAGATATGTTACAAATTTGAGGAAAATAATTATAAGTAAATATTTAAATAAATTAGAGTGATATAATGGTGAATATGTACTCCATTATAATTTTCCATGACACATTTCAAGGAAAAATAAGGTTTATTCACCAGTACAATGGTATTGAAATAGTTTCCAGTTATGTGTTATATCACGATAAACCTATGAAGAAGTTGTGGTTTTTTTTTTTGCAACATTCACCAACAAGCTTATACTCTGGTACAGGTGAGCGTACACATATATACGTTCATGGAAGATTTTATGCTTTGAAAGAATTTTATTCACTTAGATGAATCAGCGCTGGGTGCACACTTGGAGGAAATTTATTCAATTTTTGGAAGCGTGTGAGGAATGTGATTGCCGCTGCCGCATTTGTTCATAACGGATTTCTTCAAATCATGTTTCGCGCTCAAAAATGCCTTTCGCCTTGGTGTCTTCTGCGTAGGTGGGCCTGGACATGGTGCTCGGGGCCCGTTGAGACGATGACTTCCAGGCTTTCTTTCGGGCCTGCGATGACTTTTCCATTGTATCAATCATCCGCGAATTCCGGTTTGTAAAGTATGACATTGCATCTTTCCATGATCACTACTTTTACATTTCCTCTGATTGCTCACTCCTAAGTAATTGTTCTTCATTTTTTGTTTAGTTCAATGCTATTTGGGGAATTTTGAGATATTTGAAAAAAAAAGTCTTTATCGCGCGGATACTACTCCCTTAGGAATGGGAATGTATCTAAATTCTTAAGAATGCCATCATTTTGTACTTGAGAGTATACAGGTGAAGAAGAGGTTTAAGAATACCTTCTCAGACTTTTCTTTATTATAGGAGGATGTGGTCCTTTTGTAGCCTTGCATAGGATCCCCACCTTTCATTTCTTTGCAAACTCCTTGCACGATTTAGACCAGGTCAGAAAACTGAAATCTATACACAGCTACAATTATGACAAAAGTTGTGCTTAGGAACATTATATACTAGGGGAAATAGGAAAGACAGAAAAGTGTGAGCCGTGGATTTTTGAGAGGTTGTATTTGCCTTTGTTTTGGAGACTGGATTCAGATTTAGAAATGCAAAGCAAAGGTGCGGATGAAGGATTCTACATATGTGTGAACAGTTATATGTTCAGGAGAAATGCATTAACAATGTGCTCCTAGGAATGGGAATGTATCTAAATTCTTAAGAATGCCATCATTTTGTACTTGAGAGTATACAGGTGAAGAAGAGGTTTAAGAATACCTTCTCAGACTTTTCTTTATTATAGGAGGATGTGGTCCTTTTGTAGCCTTGCATAGGATCCCCACCTTTCATTTCTTTGCAAACTCCTTGCACGATTTAGACCAGGTCAGAAAACTGAAATCTATAAAATAACCCCGCAATAAAAAAAATAGGAAAAGAAATGAGCCCATCAAATATTTAGTAAACTAATATAGACAGCTACAATTATGACAAAAGTTGTGCTTAGGAACATTATATACTAGGGGAAATAGGAAAGACAGAAAAGTGTGAGCCGTGGATTTTTGAGAGGTTGTATTTGCCTTTGTTTTGTAGACTGGATTCAGATTTAGAAATGCAAAGAAAAGGTGCGGATGAAGGATTCTACATATGTGTGAACAGTTATATGTTCAGGAGAAATGCATTAACAATGTGCTCCTAGTTAAAACTTCTAAAAATGCGCTATAGAGAACAACACTCCTTGTGTAAATTAAAAAGATAAATTGGAAATCACAAATAGAGACATTAGTTCTCACGTGGTTCGCCAATTTGGCTACGTCCACTAGAAAGCAGAGTAGAGATCTTATTATTATTATAGCTTACATACAAAGGGCTTTGCCCTCATATTTATACAATAGTCTTCAAGAGAAGACGAAGAGACAAAGATGGGAAGAAGAAAGGAACAGTCAGGGAATATGAACCGAACAGTCGGACTTCACACCCAACAATCTCCCACTTGAAGTTTGACTGATGTCGCAACTTCACATCTGAACAACCTCTCACTGAAACTCTGCTTTCCTTTACCAATACCATGGTAATCCATTGCCAATAGACAATCTGCATAGCTGAAATAGCAACCACAACCAGTTGCTAATCATATCCAACTAGCCATACAACATCAATAGATTTATAACCAGCATATCCAACCCATACAACTTACCATGTAGCAAATAATTATATCTTCCAGCAAAACACATCAAAAAACCATTGACATGCAAAAACCTAGAAGATCATTATAGACTAATCCAAATTGTATGAGCAATGTCAACCAAAAGTTGACTCAATCTACCAATCAGCACAGAGAAGGTGTGGTAATAACTTGAGATGATCTGCAAACCACAACCAAACTGCTGCAAAACCTCACATGACATCTTCCAAGTCCTCATAAAAAAGAGCACATATTGTAGTTTAAAAACAATGAAGTACAACTACAATAGATGACCTCAAAAACTCTTGGAATCATGCAAACCATAACTCATCCTTCTACCAATACCATCAAGTGCTCAGTTGTGCCTTGTATGATCTTCTTTACCTCCCTAAATAAGAGCATTTACAACACCCAACCACCATGGATGAAAGCTCTTGTTAAACAAGAAGACCAAACTCAAAATTATTTCAAAACTAGGAACAATCTCAACCATCTCCTAAACCCAAAAGCACAAGGAGATAAATCTACTGAGTAGACCAAGACTAGGGAGTGAGAATGATCCTCCAGGGTACTCCAAGTCACATTGACTCTTCTTCAAGAACAATCTCCTCTAGGTCCATAATGAACTCGCGTCCATCCATAGGTGTAGGCTCCTCGGTCTTCATGCTGAAACTTCCAAATAGAAACTGCCTCAACAAATGTTCTCTAAATCAAGAAAATTCTAGCCTCACCCAAACGTCTTGGTTTTTAAGAGCACCTCCATGGTCAATAAACCAAAGTACTCGATACCAAGAGCACTAACAAGACCAATTGTCAAAACTCCCACTGCACGTCTGCATATCCCGGGAACACAACCTAACAACTTGATCTCCACAAATCAAAAAACTCATGCTCCAAAGAGTAAAACATGTCAAGAGAACCTGTATCATGCCAGTGCTCTAATCTAGAATCAAGAGCCCACCATGACACAATAACAAACATCTCCAATTACATGAAGGGAACCATCTCATGACAATAAAATTCTTGCTACCGAAACAAAAAACTCCCACTGTAGTGCGACACCAAACTATTCATGGTACCAAAAACAAAATCTGAAAAGTGATACCAATCATCGCACTGAACAGTTATACCTGAAGCTGCAATCACTTTGTAATCTACAAAAAGAATGGAACTAAAACAAATTTCTCCCTAATCTTCAAGCCAGTACGATATGAAATCAGAATAACACAACTCAGGCAGGCCCATTTTTCCTCAACTGGCATCTACAAGAAGCAGAATGCTAATACCCAATTCTTTCCTCACATAAAAAGAAGAAATCGTTTGCCTGGAACAGAAAATATTTGGCTCGAACTCTTCCCCGATAACCGTGCCTCAAAGGGATGACATAAAGCTTGGCCAAAATCATGGTCCCTCTTATAGCAGTAGCAACTTCTTCGCTGCACATGACACCCAATTATTTTGGCTATAGCATTAGTGCGCAATGACTCTGAGTGTCTGATTACACCATCAGCATCAATCATGATTAAATCTGCCTTCCTTCTCTATCTCAGCTTTAGCAGCCTGCCTGCCCTTGCCAATTGCTGCCTCAAAGTATCGATAAGCTACTCCTGATGGCTCGATCATATATATTTGAGGACCATCTCTATCATTACCTCCAAGGATAACTCCAGATCCAAAAGGCCTTAACCACCAATAAATTGTACACAAATGTACATAGCTAGCAATTCGTTCACAGAGTTCCTTCACAGGGATTGGCTCGCAATACATACTTTCATAGCTAGTTGCCTCTGACTTTGCACGAGGCACAATTTGCCCACCTATTTATATGCTCAATTTACGTGTGCGTGACTATTCGTTGAAGCGAGTCTATTATCTCCAAAGGCTTGCAAAAATAATGAAATTATATGCAGGCAAAGTTGATCTTTTGCAAACCCAGTTGTATACAGGGCAATTAGAAAGGCCAAATTTGTCAAATATAATGAAAGTGAATTACATTTCTTAATATGAAAGACAAGTTATATCTACTATTGTAGTTTTAGTAGTGCAATTTTCACTCCAAATTATATCAAAACAACCCAAATCTAGGTTGTCTTTCATTGCAAATGAGACTTCTAAAAATAAGCTAGTGGCCTGGAAAAAAAAATTGTTTACTGTCCACGGAGAAAAAAAACCACAAGCTAAAATATAATTCAGCAGGGCTAAAATTAGTAAGAAATGAGGCCCTCAAATATTTAATTAAAAACAGCTTCATTTTTGACAAAAGTTGTGCTTAGGAACATCCTATTTTAGTGCTCAAATATACTAATGGCAGCTTGAATTTGTAGTTCCAAGAAGAAAAAATATCACCATTGATTTTTTTAATTTGCTGTTTTGCTGTGCCGTAAACACAATCTCGGAAACTCAAAGATTCTAACACTCCCTCCCTGCAAGGATGTTTTTATCAACCCCAAAGTATTGAATCCACAAAGTCGTAAATAACCGATGAATCTGACATTCCAAAAATAGATCAAAACGACCCAAATCTGCATTGTCTTTCATTGCAAAAGAGACATCGAAGAATAACCTATTCACGTGGAAACAAGTAAAATATGTCTGCTCTCCACCCAACTGAAAACTGAAATCTAAAATATAGCCCGGCAATGATAAAAATAGTAAAAGAAATAAGCCCATAAAATATTTAATAAATACTAGACGAAATAGGAAAGACAGAAAAGGGTAAGCTGTGGATATTATTTTCCTTTATTTTGGACACTGTGAATTGAGATTTAGAAATGCAAAGGCAAAAGTGGGGATGAAGGATTCCACATATGTGTGAACATTTAAATTTTCAGGAGATATGCATTAACAATATGCTGCTAGTTCAAACTTCTAAAATGCACCATAAATAACTACACTCCTTGGTCTACAATGGATTCAGCCCTCTTAATTAATTAAGGGTTTAAAAAGGATAACTTCAAACTAAAAATTTTCAAAAAGGAATACATTTGGAAGTAGGTCAAGCGTCAATGCTCTGCCAAAGAAGGCATGGAATAAAATTGAAATGAAAAATTATGAATGATTAGAATTTAATAAAAGAAACTTGCATCCAGAATTTCAAGAATATGGCATACAATAGATTTAAGAACAAAAATAACCTTTGAATGCGTAAGATACTCCTCTTGTTGGTGAGTTTGACAAAAGAAAAATATATAAAGTAAGCTCCTTGTTTTGATTGTGTTATTGTTTTTAGTATCAATTTTTGGATCACACTCTATGTTCTATCATCACGATAGAAAGAGTGCAAGAGATGAAAAAAATTGTGTCAATATTTTTAACATGGATGTTTTAGATCAAACTCCATGATCTATCATCAGAATGAAAGGAAGTATAAGAAATTTTAAAAAAAAGTAAACTAATAAAAAACAAATTTCCAATTTTTCTTGCTAAGCCCTACACAACTATTTCTTTTTCAAAAACCTCTAAAAATTGATAGCAATAGCACATTTTTGTTGAAAGAAATTTTGGATACCCTAATCGTCGAACAATGGCCATGATTGTCTTTATATTTACTGAGGAAAAGAGATTTACAATTCAAATCTGCAAAATATTTACCTCATCTTTAAATTTTTAGTACCAGGAAAAGGAGAATCTATATTTGTCCCAAAACTTCACAAACCTGAAAAACAAATGTTACAATTGCAGAGAAAAAATGAAATGGAAAGCCGAAATATTCCAGATCAGAGCTGAAAATGATTTTCTTAGTAAAATCAGCCAAATAATTAGCATCCCAGAAATCAAGTTTGAAGGTGGACAAATTTTACAGCCACCATGAAAATTAACGAGCTTATGTGAATAGGAAAAAGAAAAGATACAACAAAAATAGCGTATCAAAGTCTTATGTAAACCAGCAACATGTAGAAACCGTCAACGAAATCATAAGTCTTACTTTCTTACTAATACTTATTCAGACTTCTGCTCGATGGATGTTTTTTACAATGTCAACGTTCCACAGCACTTGAGAAGGATGCCAAGCATTGTGGGAGACCATCTTTTGAGGAGATCCCACTTCTGTTCTTTCCACGTTTTTCCAGGCTCAAACAGATAAATCATTGCATAACCGTCCAATACATCTTTTCCGCATGTAACAATCTGGCCATGCCACATAGTCATGCCGTCAACTGAGGACAAGTGATGAAGCTGCGTTCCACATATATGGGGTCGATTTTCCACACAATCAAATTCTATAACGCTGCTTTCACAGACGAAGAATAATTGTCCGAATGCAGGTAGAGGAGGGCAAATAACATTAAACCTAAATGCAGTAATGTGTCTCCATATTCGTGTGTTAGGATCGTAACATTGTAGACGTACCGTATTCAACGGTAGCCCCACCACATATAACTTTTTATCAGCAAACGCACTGTGGCAGTAGTGGCTGCTCCAAATCATAGGCGGGAGATATTCCCACTTTTCCTCCTCTACATTATAAACGGCTGCTGTAATTCGTTCCTCCGTGGGTGAAATGCCATATCCTCCAGCAATGTAGATTAGTCCTTTGTCTGAGTCCACCGAACACCCAAAATTAGTTCGTCTGTCAGGAAGGTCCGCACCTCGCCTCCATTTTCCTGAAATATGAAATTAACAGCGCAAGTAAAGCACTGGTCAGATTGTGAAATTATAATAACTTTTTAATATAGCTCGTTTTTGGATTGGGAACCAAAAAATAAGAGCGAAAGGTTTATTATTATATTTTGAACATCTCAGGAAAAATTGAACCATTTCTCATCTTATAAAAGAAATAAACCGACTTAATGAGGAAAGCAAGAGAATACCGTAACGAAAATCATAGACGAAAAGTAACTCTTCCCTGTCATGAAAGCCCATGACGACCAACTTGTGATTGACGAAAACGCAGTGAGAAAAACATGTATGACGATGAGGAAGGTGGGGCAGCGTTTCAAGAGATTTTTGGAGAGGGTCGAAGAGTTTTATTTCGTAATCTTCATTAACAATCACCGATAGTACAATCAATTCCTGGCTCGCACCAGATTTCTTTCTATTCTCATAAAACAGTGGGCTTGTCACAATACTTTCCCAAGATTTACGTACAGAAGTTAGCTTGTAGTGGGAAGTGCATGGCACTCTCAGCAAGCACTCTCTGCTAATTTCATTTGGAAGACCTGGAATAATTTCCATTGCACCTTGTCCCTGCAACTTTTTCTACTTTTTCTTAGCCGAAATATTGGTTGCAAAATCGTAAATGCTTTTGATAGTGATGAGGTGATCTACTCTTATAGGTTTGTATGGGTTTTTCTAGGCCGACATTACCCTCTCGGAAAATAAAATTTTAAGCAAAAGCTAAATTTAGAAATTAATGAATAAGTTAATAATAATAAATAGTCATTGTTGAAGAAGTAGAATTATATATTTTTATCTAAATACATACTTTTAAAGAAAAACAATAGTAATATACAGTATTATTCAAACCGAGTAAAATACAATAGATATTTAGTATAATTGTTTATGTATAAATGTTTTTAAAAGGATAGATTGTTTACTTTTATAATAAAGGATGAATGCTGAATGTTAAATTTTTAGAATTTGTGTTTATTAAATATAGAAAAATGTCTATAAGATTAAGATGTAAAAGGGAGGTAAGTTTATGTTCAAGATATAGATTGTGCTTGAATTTCTTCTTAATATTACTAAACTAATTCATTCAAATCTCTAAATAATGTTAGATATATGTTAAACTTTTAACTAGAGAAATGTGTTAGCAATATGATGGTTATGCTTTTTCTATAAAATTCACTCTATGTATTTAAGTTTGGGCATGTATGTTTGTCTTCATATTATTCAAATTATTTTGATAGCATATAGGTTTAAAACATATAAAGATCAAATTGAATTTGATTGTTAATATTTTTTCATATATTATTAAGCAAAATATTTAGTAAATATAATTGAAATAATTATTTAATTGAATCTTTGAATAATTACAAAGTTAAAATGGTCTATAATAACAATAAAATACACAACTTTTTATAAATATGTAAAAACTAAAATCATATTTCTATATATTTAAAAAAATTAAATTAATATAAAATAATACTTTAATAAAAATAGATTTTAAAATATATAAATAGTCATTTTCTAATATACTATTCTTGTTTATCAATAAGATTGTTATTCACATACATACATACATACATACATACATACATACATACATACATACATACATACATACATACATATGATAACAGTTTATTTTAATCTACAGTGTGTTTAAGGCAATATGTGGCATAGATGAATACCATTTTTACCCCTCCAAGACTTTCAAATCTAAGAGTTAATTGGGGTTATATTGAAGATTTTTTTATTTTTTTTGGATAAAAATGGTTGTGCTATTATAATTTATTAATAAAAAACTACTTGGGAAATGCTCTGGGGAAAGAAGCAGGAAGAAAACCCCCATCCTTGCCTAATCAGAATACAAAACATTGATGTCCAAAGATAGATAGATTATAAATCCACACTTAGTGAAGACATCTCCCTCACTCAGAAAGATATATGACTCCTAATTCTATCACGAAGGCAATTCTGTGTCAAAAAATGTCACTCCCATAAAATTTCACTCTAAAAACACACCAATCTTTTTTTTTTATAAAAAGGATAAGAGGGTAAGAGAAATGTTCCAAGGATCTATGTATGATGGCATAAGACAAGTCGGCCTCAATCAAGGATCAAGTCAAGCTATGGTGTTATAATATGACAATGAGGGTCTAGTGTATTAAGGATAAAAAATTAACTATCTAACATTTAAAAAAACATCCCTACAATGTAGTCCAAGGAATAAATTCATTGATATTCAAATTTTTTATAATAAAAGTCTGACAAAAGACTTAAACGTGTCGTCTAGAACACATTGTTATCTAAACGTATTTAGCTATACTACCTCCTACACTACAACTAAATACCTTCCTATAAAATGATTTAATCATGTCAATTCAATTATATGTATTTAGGTTATAACCTTATTATCTACTTTCAATTTGTTTTATCTAAATGACCCTAATTCTATTAAGTGATCCCTCTTTTAGCTAATTAATTATTGAAGGTAATAAACTTTTTTTTTTACAAGCCATTATAACATTGGTTAATAATTAACATAATTATTAGATATCTTCATATAAGTGTAAATAAATTATTTATATAATAGTTATATTATTTTATAATGCCTACTAATTAATAAACCATTAGATCATCAAATTATTTAATTAATCATTTAATAGAAAAATAAAATATTAAATCTCAACTAAATAATTATTAATCCATGGTTCAAATAATGAACCCAAAAAGGACTAATCACTTAAATTGATTAATAGCTATTAATTAATTAATATATATTTTATTTAATTATAATTATTAATTATATATATTATTAATTAACATTTTATAATTTATTAATTACTTAATATATTATAATTATTAATTAATTAATATATGTCTTATTTAATTATAAATCTAAATTAAATTGATACCATTCAATATATATTATCATTTTAATTATAATAAATCAATTTGATATTAATTTATATATATCAAAAATTATTAATCAATATATATAAGAATATTATTTAATAAATATTTTAGGTAATATTCTTTTACTCTTTTATAATCTATATGATTATTAAATTAACACTTCATGAATTGTTCGTTAATTTAATTAACGAAACCTTCTTTTATTGAATTCTACTTAGTATCGTAATTAAAATAAATTATGATAACTTGACTTTTCTAGATTGTATTCTAGATGTAACTAGTAGGGAGATCTAATCTTGTTTAGTTTAATTTTAATTAATTCATTTTAGTAAAGGATCATTCTAATAAAACAAGTTAGTGATTTGTTATTCTATTAGAGAATTTTATATAAACCTCATAGACATCACCGTATGTAAATTAAGATTCGTTCATCCTAACCCCTTTTGAAACTCGGTTACAACTGCACTACCTAGATAGAAACTCTTGTTAGAACCTTTTTAGCTAGTAACTTTTGGAAGCCAACATTTGTAGAAGATATAGTATTCAAGCTCTTTTTTTTTTAATCTTTTGACTTGGACACTTGTTAACCCACAACATTAATTTGGACTTATTATCCCTTTAAAAAAAATGGTGTGTTTTTAGACTGAAAACCCACCATTTCATGAGTATGGAGCAAAGACATAATGTCCCTATGATCCCACTCAACTAACCCATGATCCATAAGCACTCCTCTATTTGCAAGCCAATCAACGAGGTGATTCGCCTCCCTAAAAAAATGAGAAATTTTATAATCATCAAATTTGGACAGTAACTTGTATATTTCACCAAGAATGTACTTGAGCTCCTAGTTGCAAGCATTTCATGTGGAAAGACCTTGAGTGATCAGATGAGAGTCCCCTTTGATATGAATCTTCTTAATACCAAGACAAACAAGCCTCAAATTTTGAGTAGAAGAGCCCTTGCCTCATCTAGATTATTTGATCCTGATGGCAACCTACTACCTACCACGTTAAAAATATTTCCATGACAATCCCTGATAACCCAACCAACCCCTGAAATTCTTGGATTCCATTTGGAGGATCCATCAAAGTTTAGCTTGATGAAGTCTGGATCTAGATGTTCCCATTTAACATCCTTTCTAACATCCCACTTTGTCTTCTTTCCCACCAGAACTCCCACGAATGCAATATGAATCATAGGCCAATTATTTAAAATTTTGGAGTATTGGGTTGAAAAGGTTGAGGATGGGGATTTGGAGCGACTGACATGAGCATTGACCATCTCTAAAATAGACAATTCTACAATCTCAATGACTTGTGAAGCTGAGATGATCTCCTTCCTAAGTATCATTTTCTTTCTCTCCCACCATATGCACCAAGAAATTGCAACTGGAATAACTCTCCAAATACAAGAGAAAAAGGATTCCATGTGGAGAAAAGGCCATTGGAAAAGAAATTGGTTGAGTTGATGATGTAAGGGAACTTGCCAACCCAGTTTTAAAGGGCCCAGTACCACACCTCCCTAGAGAGGTCACAATTAACTAGCAAGTGATATGTATCTTCAAGGACTTCTCCACATAAGACACATGATAATCTATCTGAGATGCCCAGCCTCTTTAATCTTTCATTTGAGAGATTCCTATCATGGAGAGCCATCCAAAGGAAAGAGCCCACCTTGGGGAGAACTGCACTATGCCAACAATATCAAAACAAACTATTGTTGACCTAACTATTTGTACTAGTATGTGACATATAACCCTCCCTAACCAAGTATCATCCACTTGCTACCTTAATGTAGATCAATGAGTCATCCTCTCCATTATAAATCAAAGGCCTTTGATCAATAATTTCAGTAAGAGAATCCTTTTTCTACCTGTGGAAAGGGGAAGTCATTAAAGCTCCTCCACGATGCCCTTTCAACACCTTCAAACTTGTTAATGACCAAATAGTTCTCAAGAAGAATACCCCAACTTTGTTCTAGACAATTCCTACCATGAATGAGGTTTGGATATGAAGACAACATGGGGTGTCCATTCCAAGAATTAGACCAAAATAGAGCCTTGTTACTAGAGTTGGTAACCCAAGAGAGGTGAGGTAAAATGATCTGCCTGCATTTAATCAAAAAGTTCCACATTGTAGAACCCAATGGAGGATTTCTGGTCATGAAGATTCTAGAAGAATCACTGGAATCAAGATACTTGCACTTCAAAACTCTAGCCCATAAATCTTGAGGGTTCTCATTATACTTCCAAGGCAGTTTAGCTCCCAAACTAATATTCCTCTCATGTAAACTATGAAGACCTACACCCCCATGATCTTTTGGAGTACAAATAGTGTTTTGCAAAATGAGGGGAATCTTGGATTTATCATCAAGATTTCCTTTACAAATGAAGTAGTTAATGTATTTTCTAATAGCCTCCATAAAACCTTTAGGGGCTAGTAGTACAAACATCACATAATTTGGAATTGAGCTAAGGAGTGATTTAGCCATAAGAATCCTACCTACCAAAGATAACCATCGAGCCTTCCAAGAAGCAATCTGGTTCCTCATGGTTTGAAGTTATCCCAAAAGGCTGCTTTGTCCATCCCTTGAAAGAATGGTACTCCCAAGTATTTACAAGGGACTTCATCAATCACAAAACCAAGCAATCTATGAATGGCTTGCTAGAAATTCATAGGTGTATTAAAGAAGAAAATTTTGGATTTTTGAAGCATTGAGTATCTACCCAGAAGCATTGAAATATTCCTCAAATGTCTCTTTAATGGACAAAGCCTTTGAAAGAACTACCTTCCCAAATAAGAGGGAGTCCTCTGCAAACAAGGTGTGACTGATGGATAATTGAGATCTAATATAAATACCCATCCAAACTTACTAAGAATTCTTGAAAGAAATTAGTCTACTAAGACCTTTAGCCATAATGATAAAGAGAAAGGGGGGTAGAGAATCTCCCAATCTAACTCCCCAAGAGGAAGAGAAAAATCCACAGGGTGAACCATTAATGAGAACTGTGAAATTTTCCCCCTTGACACATCATAAGTGTTGGCATTAAGTAGAATTGCCACTAGTGACAACACTTATTTGCATTCTGAGTGCAAACTGAGCAGAACAGTGCAAACTGAGCAGAACAGTGCAAACTGAGCAGAACAGTGCAAACTGAGCAGAACAGCACAAACTGAGTAGAACAGTGCAAACTAAGCAGAACAGTGCAAACCGAGCAGAACAGTGCAAATCGAGCAGAACAGTGCAAACCGAGCAGAACAGTGCAAACCGAGCAAAACAGTGCAAACTGAGCAGAACAGAGCAAACCGAGCAAGACAGTGCAAACTGAGCAAGACAGTGCAAACCGATCAAGATAATGCAAACCAAGCAGGACAGTGTAAACCGAGTAACATTATGTCTACCGAGTCACCAGTATTTACCGAGTTCAAAACCTACCGAGTGGTTAGTATGAATCATGCCTTCACTTCTACCGAGTGCATGATGATGCCGAGTAATGCAGTGGATGCCGAGTATCAGAAAGTCACCGAGTTAGTTTGCAAGAACCGTGTAACCATACTTGGGCTGACTTAGTGGCACTTATGTTTATTTGTCAAGCCGACTTTGTAATTGTAATTAATTATTTAGACCTGTATATAAACAATGTTGTAAAAATGTCAAGATGTAAATTATGAATATGCATTTGAATAAAAGAAAAGGCAGAGATAAGCGAATTACAAAGGGCTATGGTAGTATAGGGAACAGGAAAGATAAATTCATCACAGAAGGTGATCAGTACATTCAGCGAATCTCAATCAGCAATCCAGTTGCAAAGCAAGAGATCTACTGTTTCATCCTAACAGGTGAATCAGTACTAAAATCCTTTAACTAGGTAGACTTAACAGTCTGTTGTAAAATCTCTTTACCAAGTGCATACTTCATTGTATGTTTGTAAATCCTTTAACAAGGTGGATCTAGCAATCCTTTTTGCTCCTAACAGGGCAGATCACCAGAAGTGATCAAATTGTAAGCCTTAACCGGCCAACTTTATTCTGCAGTACTAAAGATTTGTGGGTTTCATCCCCACCCCAGTTTTACTTTCTTTTTGGAAGGTTTCTGGGTAACCAAATCTATGTGTCATTGTTGTGAATGCTTCTAAGTTTCATACTTTCTATATGCATAAAGAAAAAGTAAACTATATGCTAATACATCTGTAATTGTAAGAAAATTCAAAGTTATTGATTCACCCCTCCCCTCTCAGTAACTTGGTTAATCCCTGAATATTTCCAACAATTGGTATCAGAGCATTGTTGGTTCTCAAGATAAAGCTTAACTAGCTTGAGCAAAGATCCAGGACAATGGAGGTATTCAAACTGAACAAGGTGATTGAAAATGAAAAGCTAGATCTGGAAATGGCCATAGCTAAACTCAAGGAAGCAAAAGAACATCTTTCCCAATCCCTAAGAAGAAGGAAGGAACTTGCAAATCAGATGAATGATCAGAATTACATTGAAGAAAAGGTTGAAGATCTTTTTCCCTCAAATAGCTCAGATGAAGCAAACAATGCTGTCAAAGAACTCCTAGAAAAGAATGGGTCTCTGTAGGAAGAAGTGAGAAAATTAAAAAGAGAAGAAGAGCTACACTCAACAAGATTTTGTGAGATCTTAGAACAAAGAAACAAGTTGAAAGATGAATTAGATGGAAGGAACAATGAAGTTCAAAATAAAACCCTTCAGCTAGAAAACCTAATTGATCAGATCTCCCATACAAATGAGGAAATTCTGAATCTAAGATCAGAAATAGCAAACACAAGAGAAGAACTAAGATCTGAAAAGGAAATCAATCTAAGATTGGTGGATGACCTAAACGCCGAAAAAAAAATCAATGAAGGAATGCTGAAAAGCCAAGAAGACTTGAATCAGCTATATGAGCGAAATCTGCATAGGCAGAAAGGAAAAGCAGGACTTGGATACAAAGGAGAAGGTGAATCTTCTAAGCAAGGTACTCAAAGAAATAAAAAACCTACTTGTAATCATTGTGGTAAAATAGGACATACTTCAAATAAATGTTGGAACAATGAAAAAGCAGAATTCAATGGAAAATGCTACAACTGCAATCAACATGGTCACAAAGCATCTGAGTGCAGATCCAAGACATTCAATCCAGCAGAACAAATTATGAAAGCAATGTTTGGATGGGACTACAACACCTGGTGTAGATGTCATTGCTATGGAGAATATGGACACATTGGCATGAACTGCATAAAACATCATCTAAGGAAAAGAGATACTACCGTAAGATGCTTCAAATGCACTAAACTCGGTCACATAGCTAGAAACTGCATGAATGCTAGTGAAGTTGAAGATGGAAAGAAGAATGAAGCAACTAAGGTCAGGAAACAGGTGAGACAAAAGTGGATTCCTAAATCTACCGAGCAAACCAGTCCAAGTAATGGAATGGGTGGCTCTACCGACTCAAACTAAATTTCTAAGAAAGCACTGGAACTATATTCTCCTAGACAAACTCCAAGCAGTTTCAGAACTGAATTAAAAGAAAGATCTAAATCAGAATACAAGATGCAGTAAGATCACAGGAAGGTCGGTACCAGTCTTTACCGAACAAGGTCGGTATTAGTCTTTACCGAGCGAGGTCGGAGCAATATGAATTCCCGAGTTCACCGAGTTGCGAAGTCTTCATCGAGCAATTAATTCTTAGTGGGTGACAGTCTGTCAAAATTCATACCCTAATTTGTACTAGAGCATTAATGACAGAGTTGTAAACAAAAGGCAAGAAATCAAACTCATTTCTCACCGCGAATTTTAGCACTTTGAGAGTAGAAAACTTCAAGAGCAATCCAGCGACTCAGATACCTTTTGTGAAAAGAATTTTCTGTGAGCTACCATGGCATCATCCAGCACCTCAGTGAAGAAAGGATCTGATATGTTAGTCCAAGGGGAATGGAAAGCACCAGATTTTAAGATCGTGCCCACAATTACAGCAGCCCTAGACCCGAACGGAGCTCAATCTCAAATTCCTCCTAAGGTACTACTTATTAACGATATTCGCAATCATTTCAACTGTACAATTCATGAAATGGGAAACCTAGAACTAGATACTATGTGTGAAGAACTATGTGTGGATGGTATTCTGAAACTCGAGCACAAACATCTAGAAGATAAGGGATTAGTTCACATTGCACATTTGCCTCGAAACTTTTGGGATAAATGGGTTAGATACATTCTCAGCCGTATACATGAAGGCAAGACTTGGCTGGAGCAACCCATAGAGATCACCAAGAAGATGATTCATCAAATCACCGGTCTTCCCATGTTGATCAAAGCAAAAACTACCAAAACCCTAGGTCGGTCGGAACTGGAAAAGAAAACCCTAGCTGAGTGGGACGGTAGAGGCATGAAAGTTAGCAGCATTACCGATGCTGAACTAAAGTTTGGTACACACATAATCGGCCATAAAATATACAGTTCAAGTCAACAAAATAGTGTCTCCTGTGAAGCTATTGACCTAGCATACAAAGTGGTCAAGAACAACCTATCATTTGACCTTGCAGATTTATTGTTAAAACAGTTTAACAAGAACATGGAAAGCATTCAAACTTCCAAAAACAATCCATGTAAGTTTGGATCCCTACTAGTCTATTTATTCTTCTATGTTCAAAAGTTCTTCCCTTCCAAAGGAAAAGTTGTATGGAGAAAAGATGTGCCAGCACTTTATGAAATAAATGAATACATCTCAGAAATGGGTGAAAATTTTGAAAGTATAATGGACAATTATTTTGAGTCCTTCAAAGAGAAGATGAATGACAGATTCCAGATTCCACAGAAGTTGGTGGAGGATTACAAGGATGACATTTGTTTCATGGTAGACTGTGACAATGTATATATTCAAGCAGCTAAACCGAGGATTGTATATGTAAAACATCTTCCTTATGAGGTAAATATTGATGAAACCAAGAATATCATTGAAGCCCTTCTTAATCAGCCTGTTAATCCCAAAGCTCCATATTTTGGAACATATGATGAAGCAAAGGTAAGAATTGAATTAAGCATAAAACTTCCACAGGCGGTAAACAAAGGAAAGAAGAGGATAGCCAAAATGCAAATGCTAACCGAGGACAAAGAAGATAACGATGAAGAAGAAAAGGAAAAGGATGAGAAAATAGAGGAACCAGAACCCGCAAAGAAGAAAGGAAAGGTTTTTATCACTAAGGCACCTAAGCCTCCCACTACTGTATTTACAAGGAGAAGTGCAAGAGGTAAGGTAGATAAAGATAAGGCAGACAAAGATACAGTATTCAAAAGGCCTCCTCTAAACTTTCAAGAGAGGATCAAACTTTTTAGAGACGAATCAGGATCTGGAGTAAGTAACATAAAATCTTTTAAATATGAAACTAGATTGGAAACAGAACAGAAGGAAATAGAAGATGCTGTTATTGAAAAGATGGGATAATGGAAATACTCTCCTGATGAAATAGCCCCACAGGTTCCAGCAGTCTTATTAAATCCAATAAAAATGAGGTGGAGCAATGCAAAGCAAACTGTGATAGACATATTTGATCAAACCCTGAGACAGTTAATGCCGAGCTTGAAAAATGATGAAGTAAAGAAGGCATTAAAGGAAAATGAAAATAAGATGACACTAAGGTTCAATACTTGTTTGATTCTGATCAACAATATTGAATCGGTTGTGAAGGCTGCAAATGCTACATGGAAGAACATATACCATGTTCACCAACTGAGTATTGAAATAGTAATAATAAAAGATATTGAAGATGATAGTGATGAACAAGAAGAAGCCACTGAGGTAGATGATACTGTGAGGATAGCAGCAGAAGTCATTGCATCACTTCCTACCTCTCCAGTAAAAGTTTCTACATCTAGCCCGGAGACACCTTCAAGCATGGTTGTGACAACTTCAAATTTTGTCCAATCACCTATAGCAACAACAGAAGCAACCACCATTTCTTCTACCGAGTTGCAGTCTCCCATTTCATCAAGTTTTCCAGCAGTAAGTATTCCAATTTTTGATTCTACAAGTGTAAATATTTTAAGTTCTCTAGTAGACAGTGTGCCAGTCTCTATAGCCAGTCCAACTATGTCTATTGTCACTACTACTAAGGCATTAAGTACAGATAAGCCTAAGGCTCTACCGAGTATAAAATTTTTGGGTAAGAATAGAGGATATAGACCTAGATGAAGAAATAGAGATTCCAACATTAGATTTTGCAAATCTATCAGCGGACCAAATGCAAAATATAGGTGAAATCCTCCAAAGGAAAGCAAAGCAAAAGAAGCTTAAAGAGGAAAGAGATAAGGAATATCAAATCATTAAAGATGCTAAAGACATTTTGTCTGATGCATTAGGTATTAAAGTAGACTCCTCTCAGCATGTTTTGCTACAATTAGCTGAAGTAGTAAATAAATACAATGAGGACTCATCTGGGACAGAAAAGTTAGTTGAAAGAGCCGAGAAGAGATTCAACAATAAAGTGCTTGAGCACATTGCTCAGCACATAGCTATTAATCAAGTGGAATTGTCTTCAGATTTGTCAAATATTGAATCTACCTATTCGAATGTCACCTCTCTTTTGGCTAGACTGTGCAATATTACCGAGCTCACAAAGGATGTTAAGGATAAAATGAATAAAATAGATGAGGATATGAAGATTAGCATACAGAAGCTACAACTTGAACCAAGTTCAAGCTCTACTCATCACATGAAAGTCTCATATCTATCAAATATGCAGTCAGATCTACTAAAAGAAGACACAAGGATCTGGTCCACACTGTTAGACATCCAGAACATGATCCTTCCCATCATGAATACAATGTATAAGCACATTGAACATTCCAAAACATTGATTCATGAAAATCAGTTCTCTATAGCAGATCACATGATTGAACTCTCTACAGAAGTCCAAATTGCAATCCAAACATGCAAGATTCTACAAGAAAATTGGGACAAAACCCTGGCACTAATCATGAAGGTACATTCTGATTTTCTATCAAATTTTGGATTTTCTCTGTAAATTACTTGTATATACACCTTTGGCTTTATCATAAAAAAGGGGGAGATATGTATAGAAGGAGATTTGTATAGAAGAAAAAGTTAGCACATTGAAAGGGGGAGATAATGTATAAAGCCCTATGACAAAGACAAATTTAAAAAAAAAAAAAATCATCAATAAGTGTATATAAGTTTTGAGCAATAAGTATTTTTGTCACTAATGCCAAAGGGGGAGATTGTTGGCATTAAGCAGAATTGCCACTAGTGACAACACTTATTTGCATTCTGAGTGCAAACCGGGAAGAACAGTGCAAACCGAGCAGAATAGTGCAAACTGAGTAGAACAATGCAAACTGAGCAGAACAGTGCAAACCAAGAAAAATAGTGCAAACTGAGTAGAACAGTGCAAACCGAGTAGAACAGAGCAAACCAAGAAAGACAGTGCAAACTGAGCAAGACAGTGCAAACCGATCAAGACAATGCAAACCGAGCAAGACAGTGTAAACCGAGTAACATTATGTCTACCGAGTCACCAATATTTACCGAGTTCAAAACCTACCGAGTGGTTAGTATGAACCGTGCCTTCACTTCTACCGAGTGCATGACGATGCTGAGTAATGCAGTGGACTCCGAGTATCAAAAAGTCACCGAGTTAGTTTGCAGGAACCGTGTAACCATACTTGGGCCGACTTAGTGGCACTTATGTTTATTTGTCAAGCTGACTTTGTAATTGTAATTAATTGTTTAGACCTGTATATAAACAATGTTGTAAAAATGTCAAGATGTAAATTGTGAATATGCATGTGAATAAAAGAAAAGGCAGAGACAAGCGAATTACAAAGGGCTATGGCAGTATAGGGAACAACAAAGATAAATTCATCACAGAAGGTGATCAGTACATTCAGTGAATCTCAATCAGCAATCCAGTTGCAAAGTAAGAGATCTACTGTTTCATCCTAACAGGTGAATCAGTACTAAAATCCTTTAACCAGGTAGACTTAACAGTCTGTTGTAAAATCTCTTTACCGAGTGCATACTTCATTGTATGTTTGTAAATCCTTTAACAAGGTGGATCTAGCAATCTTTTTTGCTCCTAACAGGGCAGATCACCAAAAGTGATCAAATTGTAAGCCTTAACCAGCCAACTTTATTCTGCAGTACTAAAGCTTTGTGGGTTTCATACCCACCCCAGTTTTACTTTCTTTTTGGAAGGTTTCTGGGTAACCAAATCTATGTGTCATTGTTGTGAATGCTTCTAAGTTTCATAATTTCTATATGCATAAAGAAAAAGTAAACTATATGCTAATACAACTATAATTGTAAGAAAATTCGAAGTTACTGATTCACCCCTCCCCTCTCAGTAACTCGGTTAATCCCCGAATATTTCCAACACATAAGATCCATTTAATCCATTTCCCACTAAAACCCATCCTTTCCATAACCTGTGATAAGAATGAAAAGTTCACCCTATCATATAGATTCCTCATATATAGTTTAAGAATCATGGCTTGAACACCTTCCATTTTGATAGAATGTAAAGCTTCGTGAGAAATGATAGCTCCTTCAACTATATCCTTCCCTAAAACAAAACCCCCTTCCCATTCTGAGATAATTTTTGGGATGATTTAACCCAATCTTAATGCAATGGATTTTGTGAAGATCTTATAGATGGTGTTGCACAAGGAGATAGGCTTAAAATCATAAAAATATGCTGGATGATCACATTTTGGAATGATGGTGATGAAAGTATTGTTGAACTAGCGGAACATGCAAGCATGGATATGAGACTCCTCAAGTGCCTTTTGAACGTCCTCACCCATGAAATTTGAACATTTTTTAAATAAGAAAGGAGTCAATCCATCTGGACCCAGGTCATTATCAAGACCCATAGAAAAAAATCCCTCCTGACTTCCTCTAAAGTAAAAGGTCACATAAGAAACTTGTTATCCTCATCTGACACCAACTTAGGAATACAATCAGGAGCCTTGGAATTTAGAGGAGGCACAGTCTCATTCAGGAGATTCTGAAAAGACCAATTGCTTCCATTTGAATATCTGAAGATTTTATTTCATTACCTTATTTTAAATTATGGTCTACAATTGGATCCATCTCTTTATATGGTTGATATCTACTATTAGGTAAATTAGTATCATTCAGTAATAGTTCTTTCTGAGCCTTGATTTCATTAGGTGAGTTTTGGTTTAATGAAATATCAACTTTGCTTCATCAGATTTCATAACAAGAATTTAGTGGTTACAGATTGTTATGTGTAAGGTTAATCCAATTTATTTGCCATCAGTAAGTATCTTCTTTAATTATAGAAATGGATGTTAAAATGATCTTGATTTGGTTGGTCTCAAAGTAAGGTTTCAATTATAAGATGAATATCCAAGTATTATTGTTAATATAGTTGTTCTTAGTTTGGACTCATAAAAATGTTTCATTTATTGTCTTCAATCTTATGAGCTAGCTTGTATTATCATTGTATAATATGACAATGATTCACAATTTGAAGGTATGGTAAAGATGATTAATCCATTGGAAGACATTTATTTTCTTTTTAATACTATATTCCTCTAAGTAGGATAATCATACTTTTTTGTTTTCAAATGAGAGATCTTTGGTTATAATGGATATTAAGAAATTTCCAAGAATCTTCCAAGATGTTTAATTAAAATGTATAGGTAAGGAAAAGTTAATATGGATTCAGCTAGTCTCTATGGAAGAATTGGTAGTCATCTTGTCTTTTATAATTCAATTGAATCATAAGAAAATTTCTATTGTACTATGTAGCTTTGTATTTCCATAGTATGTAAATGAGGATATTTTATTTCTCAGTAATGCCCTATAATGTAAAATAGGACATTTATAAGATGATGTAAGTATAAGAATCTTAATATTTTTGGGTTTTCCTAGTGATTCCCATTGTAAAATAGGTTTAATATTAATAAAATAAACTAGCTAAGATAAAAGATTTTAAAATTAGAACAAAAGTATTAACAAGAACTTAAATACATCTAAAAGTAATTTATTGAATTCACCCTTCAACACATATTATTTATCTCACATAGACACCGCTATATTGACATAGAAAAATTACAACAAGTCATATATTTCAGTTTTTGTAAGATATTTTCAATGACCACATGCACACAAAAATAGTTGTCCTTATTTTTCAAGCACTCACAAGTTAATCCATGAGTTGACATAGGATAGCTATGTAAAACTAGCACTTGCACCAATGAAGTGCAATGTTTACGATGATAGAAACATATGGGTGCACCCACAATAGTGGGTTACACTTTTTTGCCTGAATGGACACTGAACTCTACATTTTGAAATTTTTTTTATGATTCAGATGCATATCGTCGTTAAACCATTTGAAATTAAAAGATCAAGTAAATTAGAGTCTATTAGGATTTTCTATCTAGATTCTGAATATATATTTTATTTTTATTTTTGAATTGATTTGAATAGTTTTTTCTTTCTCCCACAAAAATTGGTATGTTGCTGAAAATGTCATTTTCAAAGAGTTACGTTGTTTTCATAGATCATAACTTTTTTTCTAAAATAGATATTAATGTGATTCTTTCAAATTTAGTTTTGTAACATCCATACAAAGGACATGCAATTGGTTTGATGAAATTATAATGATTATTTCATATTTTATTAATGTTTGAAGTTGACTAAACTATAATTTTGATATACCTCAACTACATAGCTTATAACTTGTCATGTATTTCTCCAATTTCATTTTTAATTTTTTGGATAGAAAGAGAACTTTAATACCTAGGGCATAGATTTTTTTTAAATATTTTTTCTCTCATTTACTATCTTTTCATAAGCATCAAACATAGAGGTAGATATACGGTGAAATATCTATGTTTAGTAAAACTAAAAATACAAAGTCATAATACACTTAATATATATTAACATTATAATCATTGGAAATATTCTTCTTAGTAGTACCTTAGTACATAGATAGCTTTTTTAAATGGATTCATTTGGTCTACCAAAAGATAAAGTCAAAGTGATTTTTTATCAACATTTTAATAGGTGGACAATAGACTCCATTTTAGGTATGAATGAGGAGTATAGATTTTATATCAATATTTTTTTATCTAAGAGGCTTTGAGCTAACCATTTGTAATTCATTCCTTCAAATGGAACCTCTCAAGGCTTAAATCATCATATTTTATTAAAAATGTGTTATTTCAGCAAAAATCAACATGTCTAAAAAAGTGTAACCCACTATTGTGGGGTCACCCATATGCTATATGCTATTTGAGAAGTACAATTATATTCAAGTTTTATAAAATCTAAATTTTTTGACATTTTGAAAAATGGTAATTTATACTTTAAATTCAAAATAATTGGGTACTAATATCCAAGCTAAATTTAATAACATATCATTTAGATATATTCTATAACGTATTATCCATTCTCTTGAAAGAATGGGGACTACAACATTGTTCAACTCCAGCAGAATGTAATGCCAAAAAAATACAAGGACAAAACACAACAACAAAATTCCAACTTACATTACAACTATGTGTAAACATGAAGTATTTTTATTTTCTGAAAATATCAAAAGATTGAAAAGTAACTATTTATTATGTGAAAGAATACTAAATATATTATTTTGAGATCCACACACACATTGACAGAAAATCTTCATTCCATTTCAATCTACAACATCAAATATATTAAATTTTCTTGAAAAGAATGGTCACATTAATAAAATTATCACACTTAGAGAAATTAATTTATTTCCTTCATATCTTACATGTTTAACAACAACAATATTGTACTAACTTTCAAAAGGAATCTATCTCATGTTATTACATCAAATTCATAAAATTACATTGTCCGTTAATGCTATTTACAACATAGTACATTTCACCATAATAGAAAAAAATACAAATTCTTCTCTTATTGTCATGCAATGAAAAATAAGGAGTTTCTTCAAAGATTATTACATGTTCAAGAATTTTATACAAATATAGGTAAAACAACTTAAATCTATTTTGCTCAAACTTTCTCAAGCCTTCATCCAAGGAAAATTTTAACTGCATACTTTGACAATTTTTTCTCTTCATTATCCAAACAAAACCTGCAACAAAGACATTTATCTCATGACCATGGAGGCTCACCTCCCATCTAAGTCCATTACATGGCCACCCCTAAGCTAGGGGAAACAAGGATAGATAGATTACACTCATTCTACACACACTCTACAACATAAAACATATAACAAGACATTTTTACTCCCATTCTGAAGTTTTCACATAGGTTCATAATTGAACCAAAAAATGGGTGAAGGTGGAAACATCACTTATAAAGATCCCATACTCAAACCCAATCAAATACTTACAAAGAAATGTTACATGCCTTCACAAGGCTTATTCCCAACATACCAGCTCATCACATGGAGCATCAATCACATTCCTTATGGCCCCCAAATTACAATTCAAGTAGGCTTCAAGGATGCCCATACATCCAAATTCTCTACACATAAGGATTTCTCAACTATGCCCTTCACCCCAAGACACTCTCAAATCCTCCCAAGCATGAGAGTTATCTTGCACACCCTCAACACATTCACAACATAGAAAGAGGAAACAAGAGTAAAATTCATGAAAATAAAATGAGAACAAAACACTACAAACTCTCAACATAATTTAACTAAACAATACATTTACATACACAAACACTATCATGGTAGATGAACCTACCTTCCCTCCAAGCTATGGATATGGTGAGTTTGGTGAAGATTTTTTTTTTCCTAGCCTTATCTTTTCCTCCTCTAGCCTCTAGATCTCTCAAAGTTAATTCTCCTCAAAACAAGATTGCCAAATTTCCAAGTGAGTAACTCTTTCCTAGTCTTCTTTCCTAATAGCCCAAAGACATTCCTTCTCTCCTACCCTCATCCCAAGGTAACTTAGGTCTTGGTTTTTTCTCACTAGCCACTTGTCCTAAGCTTGGAAATGGAATATAATTCAAAACATGGGGAAGGAAATTATCCAAGAAGGCATACCCAAATTCGTCATTATCAAAGATGGCTCACTTTGAGAGGCAATATGGAAGCCTAGGGTGAAGAAAATGGTGAAATTTATCCATCTAACACATGCACATGCCTTGGGGCACTTAAAACCAACCCTAACAAAACCATAGGGATCCATATAACCCTCCAAAAACCCAAGTAAAGTTTACATCTGAAAATGAAAATGATGACACATACCTTGGTTTCCCAAGACCCTAAGCATGCCTAGGGATTTACAATATGACTAAAGGGTGACGTAGGATCCACATTCCACTTAGGCATGCCATCACATTACACTAGTGTCAAGTGACACTTCACAAAAGAAGTACACATGAGATTACACACTTGGCATGCCTAGTGGATAATTTACATTTACATTTACACAAATTGAATTTATATCCAAAGATGCACATATTAATATTTAAAAAAACAATCATACAAGCATTACATTTACAAAATTAAAATCACATAACAATGAGATCATTCTCTTCTTAGAGTCGACCTTGGCCTTGAACTGCTATCACATAGATCCAACCTTGTTTACCCGCATTTACAACCATGGTCATAATCCTACACGCTCGATTTAGATGTTAGTATCTCATAAAATTAATGCATATATACTCATATAGAAAGTGAAGAAAGATCAATATTAACATCTAAATTGTATGGATAGAGAAACTGCATTTCATGATTCATTGTAAACATAATCCACATTGAACCCTAATACTATGACATCAAAATGTAAGTTCAATTTCACATAAACAAGTATCCTTAAGTCAATTGTAGAACCATTAGTTTGTATTCACATCACAACTAACACATTTTACCATTTATTATGATAACTTAACCAAAATGCAAAAATCATAATTCATTCATCTTTTCAAAACATAAAGCAAATATGAA
The DNA here is from genome assembly GCA_027943335.1 of Chamaecyparis obtusa. Lineage (NCBI taxonomy): Eukaryota > Viridiplantae > Streptophyta > Pinopsida > Cupressales > Cupressaceae > Chamaecyparis > Chamaecyparis obtusa. Next base: position 48,290 of record BSBK01012439.1, on the reverse strand, counting down.
TCTAACATAAGCATATAGAGGTATGTCTAACATCATCATTAATATAATCAAGTAAAATCATGACATACTGTCTAATGCTATGAATTCATAATCAAAATAGGTCTAATATCACAAAATAGTGTATCATCTAGCTAGTCCATGTGTCAAATCATCAGTTGAGCTAAGATGAGTCGGGGTAGGACCTCACATCCTCCCCCCTAGGCATGAACTTTCTCCGAGAGTTCATTGAGATAGATGGGGATACTGGGCTCTCCAAACATGGCATAATATATACTAATAGAGTTTGAAGATGAGAAAAGGTCTATACTCCTTTATTAAAATTTAATTAAAAGGAACTCTAATGTTAATATAAATAATTCATTAATTATTTTTTTCCAACAGTACCAGAGATTCAACATAACACTAGGTTAAGTTGTAATGCTATTTTTACATTGCCCAGTATACTGGCCACATATATTGGCCCCATAAAAATAACATTATCAAGTTTTAAATTAATGAAATAATTATTTTTTTTGTAAACTAAAAACTTAATTTAAACTGTATTCCATATTAATCTTGATCTGATTAATCTACAAGACTATTGTAATGCCCAAAATACAATAAATTTTAAAGAAATGTATTTAGTACTAGATCAAAAAAATAAATGTTCACTATTTAATTTCCTAAAGAACTTACCATGAAATATAATATTTTATTGCAATAATTTATTTTAGCCAGAATATAATGCCCCAAAATACACGGGTAAAACACAACAATAAAATTGTTTTAAAGAGTGCTAAATGACAACTATTGTTACACCTAACTCACTCAAAGTCATGCTAGAGACACAAAGATTAGGCACCCACCTTCTCATAAGGGAAAACATGGTCTGTGCTGGCATGCCAACATCCCTTAATCAAGTGACGATGATATGACTTAATATCGCTAACTAGGTTTGGCATAAAAGATTCATTAGGTCCAAACTTAACTTAATAAAAAATTTAGTAAAGAGGAAAATCAAGTGCCTCCTCCTCCTGCTTCTCCTTCTTCATCCCCATCCTCATCCTTCTTTCTCTTGTCCTTCTTCCTCATCTTCTTCCTCTTCTTCTCCATTTTCTTCTTCTCCCTCCCCTTCCTCCTTTATTTCTTCTTCTTTCTCTTGTTCCTATCCTCCATATTCATCTCCTTCTCCTCCTCCCCCTTTTACTTCAATTGGAAGCAATGTTTTATTTTTAAATATTTCTTAATTATCAAAATATAAGTTTCTATTGATGAGTGGGTAAGAGTTCGGAGTTGGGGGCCAATTCCATGGAAGTCCGCAGGGGTAGTAAATTAGGAATACAAAATGGGTGTTTGATTTTTAAAAATCATGTGCCCAGTTATGTTCAAGAGCCCAATGCACTTTCAAAAATCAGGCGCCTGTTTAGGATCGGGCACCCAAAGCAAAATGGGCTCTTGATTTGTTCAAAATGGGTGCCTGATTTGAACAAATTGGGTGCCCATTTTGAAAATCTATATATTTCTTTTTTTAAATGAAATTCTTGTCATTTTCATCAACAACAAAAATGGGATCACGTTTGGTACAACTCAGGTGCCTGGTTTAGCTTCCCCTGTCGACCCCATCTGCCATTTTTTTTCTTCTTCCAGGTACATACTATTCTTTTTTATTATGATTTTTGTCATTAAAAATTGTAGTTTCAAGTTATTTTTAATTTAAAAACATAGTTTAATGTTATTTTCAAAATTATTGCATAAATTTAATTATATTTTATCTTTCAAACTTGTAATTCTTTTTTATTTCAATTGACTTTGTAAATTACCGTACTAAAGTAGAAAACTTGTAAAATTTAGTTATACAAAATTACATTACAAAACCCTACATAGAAAACCAAAACCTTAGGTAATAAAACAAAAATGTAAACCTAGATAAAAAATTAATTTATGAAACCCTAAACTTAGAAAATCAAAATATAAATTTAGAAAACCAAAACTCTCTCTCCTCTCTCTCTCTCTCTCTCTCTCTCAAGTTTTAATTATTTAAGTCATTCATGTTGTAAGGTAAAATATATTTTATAGTATGTTAATTGTAAATTATCATATTTTTATATGTACATAGATTGGCAATATGGATGATTTTTACATTGATGAGCTTATAGGTCAGCATGCACCACCACCACCACCACCACCACCTCCACCTCCACCTCCACCTCCACCTCCACCTCCACCTCCACCTCCATCTCCACCTCCACCTAGAGAGCTAAGAGATAATATCAGGAGAAATGTAGAGGAGATCATGAGAGATATAAACATTATTAGGAATGATCCCTATCTATCTATCTAGCTACTATGCCTTGTAGATAGCATGCAAGGCATAGTAGATTCCATACAAACATTAGACTATGAGATTGATAGTTTTGTGTCATGGAGGGAGAGTATGCATGTATATTATGCTAATGACCTCTCTTATCAAGAGGTTAATAAGTTAAAAATTACAAAAAATGATTTGGCACGCTATTTTGTGAGCCCTACAATGGGTGAGAAGATACTTGGCAAGGAGCCATGTATTTTGATTAGATGGTCTACACATCTCGGCATAGCAGGGCATTTTTGGGAGTGGTGGTGGATGGTATTTGACCATCCACCACATGCTAATTATGAGGTCCCGCATTATTTTTTGAAGAAATTATGGGCTGAGTTTGAATTGGGTAAGAAACCCAATTATTTTGACATGAAAGCATTTTAGGGGGTTGGTCGGGGCATGCCATAGGATAGGTTAGGGGCCAAATTGAGTGACAAAACTAGAAATTATGTGCGCAATGAGCCCCTTGTTCCTCTTCCATCTCCTGTACTTCCTGCACCTGTCCATCATCAAGCAGTGTAGTCATCTCTTGGTTCTTTGAGTGCCCTTACGGACAATTTGTTACACCACATGACCCAGGCAAGGACTACCCCTAGCATAGCACATGTTTGCATGAGTTGTGGGGGTATATGTAGGGGTCCCCAGTCTGATCCTGATACTACCCATGCTACCCATGGTGGATATGGTGATGATGTTGGTGGCGCACATGGTGAATATGTCGATGATGATTATAGTGTCCATGGTGATGGCGCACATGGTGATGTTGGAGGTGATATCTCATCATATGCTGATTTACTCAATGCAGATGATGATCATCTCGCACAAGTAAATTTACTTATAATTTAAATATAGTGCAATATTAAATTTCTTATTTATACAATTATGAGCCATAACGTGTGGATTTTTTGGTGAATAGAGGAGGGTTGACCCTCCAACATTCTTTAGCCATCATCATATGACATCGACACCTCAACATCTTGGTGCTCCATTCATGGGATACACTTTGATCTTGATACATTTAAACTTTAAACAAAATAAACTTTAATTGATAATGTGTTTGACATATTTTTGTGATTTTTTAGGGTCTCTCATGTACCACTAAGATTGGTAATCCTTCATTCTCTAGCCCACCAGTCATCGAGAGTCAGCCACATATACCTGTAGTATGTTTTTCATTTATTAATTTTAAGTATTTGTATCTTACTAATTTATGTACAACTTTGATTCACACTTATTTTTTTGTAATTGTAGACTTTTGGATTGTCTCATGTTGCACAATCACATTTGTGTCCTGACTCACCGATGACATTAGCTATGTGTCACACATAGGTAATGTACACATGTTTTTATTCTATTTTTATATATAATCAAGTTATAAATACTTTATAATCTATGTATATATGTACTATAAGTTTGATTCATGCTTTATATATGTTGTTCAGGTTGACACCACCATGAGTCTTGGCATGGCTATAGGATTAAGCCAAATGCATCCATCGACACCTACCTTTGAGGTGATGATTAATTTAAGTAATTTTTCAATGTCCTATGTGTATCTAGATCTTTTTCAATGTCTTGTGTGTATCTAGATCTTAGATGATTAATTTAAGTAATTTTTAATTTGTACTTTAAATTTTTTTACAGGACTTGTCTTCATCCACTTTTCATGTAGTTGAGGATGAGGGTACTCAAAACCAGACAGAGTAGGATGAGGGTACTCAGGACCAGACAAAGTAGGATGAGGGTACTCAAGACCAAACAAAGCATGTTGATGCATCACAGTCCTCTTCAAATGGAGTGAAGAGGATTGTAGATCAGCTAGATGAGTAGAGTTAGATTATGATGACTATTTGGACTATTTGGACTTGTTCATTTTATTTTTGATGACTATTTGGACTTGTTTTATGATGACTATTTGGACTTGTTCATATTATTTTTGATGACTATTTGGACTTTTTTTATGATGACTATTTGGGCTTGTTTAGACTTGTTCATATTATTTTTACTTGTTGTTAGAGTATGACTTGCAATATATACTAGTTCACTTGTTATCATATATTGTACTTGGCCTTGTTTTTAGAGTAGGACTTTGTTTTGTGATTGTATGTATATATCATGAGTTGATATGATGGACATTATGATACATGTAAATTATTTTAGGACTTGTTATGTTATTTATCTTAATCATGAGTTGTTATGTAACTTATCAATTTATCCTAATCAGGACTTGTTATGTAATTTATCAATTTATCCTTAAAAAAATAATGACATCTATTAATACATGCAGTTGACAAGAACAATATGGATGTTACAAACTTAATAGCTATTAAATAGTGAGATCTATTAAGTGAACATAATCTGACCAAAGTGCATAGTTTAATATTTACAACAAAATTAGGTGAATACAAAGTTATAAATTTAACTTAAATATTTAAAACAAAATTTGATGTATAAAAGTGAGTTCATGTGATCTTAAATTATAAACCCAAAATTGTATGGATACAAAAGTGCATTGTACTACATAAATAGTTCATGTCTATGCTCTTCTAGACATCCTACATCATAAAAATAAACATGTTGAAATGTTAGAATTTATAAAAGTTCATTTAAAGTTAATTTTAATTTTAATTTCAAATCTATATCTCTAAATATAAATTATGACACTTCAAAGAAGACATGTAGAAAACATATACAAATATGAAAATTGAACAAAAACTTACATGTATAAATTTGATTCAACCTAATGTACCATCAACATCCTCTCTTTTCTATAATGTAGATCTATGTTCTTCGTGACATCCTGCATCATAAAAATAAACATGTTGCAATGTTAGAATTTGTGTACTCGAGTTCATTTAAAGTTAATTTTAATTTTAAAGTTAATATGACAATTGAAAAAAAAATAACATGTATAAATTTGATTCAACATAATGTACCATCAACATCCTCTCTTTTCTACAATGCATCTATGTTCTTCCACACATCCTGCATCATAAAAATAAACATGTTGAAATGTTAGAATTTATGTACTCGAGTTTATTTAAAGTTAAATTTAATTTTAAAGTTAATAAGACAATTGAATAAAAACTTACATGTATAAATTTGATTCAATCTAATGTACCATCAGCATCCTCTCTTTTCTACAATGCATCTATAATTGCCTCATGCTCTTCCATTGAAAGTGTCCATAAAATTCTATTAGTAGGTCTCCCTTTGTATCTTTCCAATTTGATATTTGTTGCAACTACCAAATGGGAATAGTGTCTAATCTTCTTTTCTGATTGGTAGTCTTCAAAAGCTAGTAAACCATTCCTTCTTGTTAGGTATTTGTGTAGCCATGTACCTATTATACACTAAGTTTGCACGCTTGTTTCAAGCTCTCGTAGTCTTGATAACCTAGTATAACATGGGAATCATCTCCAGGTGTGGGACCTATGCTAAATGAGATGAGACCTCCAGGTTCTAGGCTGGTTCCTCTTGGATAATCACCTTAATTTTCTTCTTGACATGAAAAGTAAATCTTTTGAGGGAAAGGGATAGAAGGAATACTTGAAAGGGAAATGAATTGAAAGCAAACTACCTACTAGGTGATGCACCAAAATTAGGGTTTGGATCTCAGTATAGAGGATGAATTTAATGAACAACTTAGGTCTAGGAGGTCACAACTCACTGAATAGGCTTGCATAAGTGTTTCATAGAAGGGTCTGCAACAGAAAGAGGCTATTCAGGGAAAAGAGGATTTCACAAACAATAGCATTACTCATGGATTTAGACATAGTTTATGACCTGCAAACAAACATTCACTTCTACAACTCGGCATAGGAATGAGACAAGACTGTTAGGGGGTTGAAGTATACCCACAAAAGCATTCACATCCAATCATCCACAATAACACACAATAGTTTCAAAAAGAGAGAGGGATTAGGAACCCTAAGATATAACTGAAACATCATATTCTTCAATTCAATAAGAGGTAATTCAAATAAGGAAGCATAGGGACATGAAGAATTGTCACAAAATGCCTCTACAATATTTGAATTATCAAAGGGAGCTTTACAACTGTATAAGCCAGAGGGTAGAAATGATACCACAGATGACCTTTAAGAAAAGATGAATTTCTTCTACAATTGTCCAACTCTGAGCTCAAAAGCTCTAAAAATACAATATATACACCTCCTTTTGGCACACAGGCTGGAGTCAAAACCTAACTATGGTTACATAGTTATTCAATACAATAATCAAACCCTAGCCCATCAAGTCTGATCCTAAATACATCTCTGTAACACTATGGCAGATCAGATATTTGTGCCCATCTCTATAACTCATTTGCCTATGGACAAGCAACTTGGACTCATCTACCTCTCTGCAAATTGGCCCACCATGAATGCACTGATTTGGTACTCTCAGAAAACAAGAAATGACCAAAGACGGCCACCCAGACCCCCACATAATTTTTCCCAACTACAATCATCCTTGAAACATAAATTTTAGCTACCAATTTTGTTGCAACCGACCATTGGATCAAAACCTAGCAAAAACCCTGTAGAGAAATATTTAAAATTTGAATATTAACGGCGAACAGGTGGCACCATACTTTTCCTCTATCAATGGCTATTGTTTAAATCTCAATCTCCTTTTAAAACATGATCGTTAGATCATCTTATTTACTTGGGAACCATTCGACTGTAGAATTAACTTTAAGTTCACCTCGAGTTACCCTTTTCTCATTGGTCGCAAGACCGCTAATTGTTTTAACTAATCCAGGTTAAGTCTGGTGAATAAAAGACAAACCTTTAGTCACTGATTCACGGAACCCTGCTAACCTTGGGCCCATTTTCCACTTGGAAATCTTTCATTCACCTTGACTGCCTCATCAGCAAACACCTCGGTAGGCTCTAACAATGGCCCAACTCAAACTAAGATTTCAATCTAACGGTGGGCGCATGATCTCATGGCCCCTAAATATTCCTTTAGATCATACGCCAGCTGCTAGATCCCTTTAGAACTAGGACCCCACGACACATTAGACTGATAGATGAGTCCTCATCATCACACAATCGCCAATCATATGTGAGCACATCAGCGCTAGGTGGCACCTCGGACCCATGATCTAGAGATTCTCATCGGACGGTTGTCACATGATCTCATAGGGTCAGAAGATTCTATGAGATCATACAACCATTGTAGATCTTTGCCTTTCTGACACATTTGTAGACCTTCTAACATGGTCCCATTGATAGATCCAAGTTGTCACCTGGGAGCCAATAGAAAACAAGTACATCACCAAAAAATTACTTACCTGACAGAGCCCAGAGATAAAGCAAGATCAACAGTTGTCACATGATCACAAGGAATATTATAGGCCCTTGTGATCATGCGACCGTCGTTGGATTGAAAGGAAAGGCAGCCCACTGGGCCCCTGCTGACCTATCTCCATGCTCTACTCTCACCAATCAATCAAACACCACCTCCTTAGATACACGTAGCACATTTTCCTGACAAGGGCCCTACTAACAGATAGCCGAATCACCAACCATCGACAAATCAGAAGCTGCTAAATCAGATGAGGTGGCACGGGTCCCACTTGAGATACTACGCTGAAGGAAAAGGAAGATCAACAATCATCACAAGATCTCATGGAATATTTCAAGGCCATGAGATCATGTGACAACCATAGATCTAGAATCTTGACCTGGCTGATAAACTGAAAGCACCAACCGAAATGGTAACTGCTCGTAGGGTTGCTAAATGTTAAGGGGTTAACCACCAGGAATCAAAGATTTGGTGACTGAAGGATTTTTAAAATGAACATGCAAAATGAAGGGACTTAAGTGGCCAATAAAGTAACAAAGAAGTATAACAGGCCAAAAGGGGGGTTTCTAACACAATGGCTAGTTTTATAAATATTTTTAAGGACTTTTCACCTAGCCAGGGACCTAGAAACAATTGTAGAGACTAGGGGGAAATAGATAAAGCCATGAAATTTTGCAGAGTGCTTGGAAGGATAAAAATGTAGACCTTGAAGTGGGAATTGGACAAAATTGCATGCATATGAAAAATTAGGGTAACATTTTGGCAATTTCTGCTGGATGTCAGCCTGCTAGACATAGATCAGTGGCCTATAAACAATGCATTGGTCATGGGGTCATCTCAGGAATACAAAACTTTGACAAAGAGACAAAACTGGAACCAGAGACTTCTTGTGCATAGGAACTTCTAGGAAAATAGGAAACTAACTTAGAAAATAGGGAAAGAGAGCAAAAGACACATATTTACAAGAGTTTACAGAGAGGGATTAACCTCAAAGCAAGGCTTCAAGTGGAATCCATTTACTGATATTGGCAAGGCAACTCCTTCAAGATTTGATAGTTGAAAAGCATTAGATCCCTTGCATCCTATTATAAAAAATGGTCCACCCCAAAATGAATCAAATTTGGTATGTTTGCCAGGTCTGGATCTGAATTCATCCCACTTGAGGACTACATCCCAAACCTTGAAATTTCTAACCACGGCTCTTTTATCAAAACTCTTCTTTGTTTGAATCTAATGAAACTCCATATCTTTCATGGATTTGTCTCTGATTTCCTCTAACTCCATGAGCTAAGCATATCTGATCTGCAAAGGATCTCCTTCTTCAAACAGAGCGTACTGAGTAGCCAAGTCTAGAGCTAGCAATTCAACTGAGATAGACAACTTAGCTTCCTTGCCATACACTAACACATAAGGAGAGTTCCCAATGATATTCTTTGGGGTAATTCTATCTAACCACAAGGAAGACTTCAACTTTGTATGCCAATCTCTTTAATTATCTTGCAAAGTCTTCTTGATTATCTTAATCAAATTCTTGTTTGTTGATTCTACCAAGCCATTGCCTTGAGGGTAATAATTTGAACTAGTATTTAGATAAATGCCATTCCTGACTGCCCACTCTGAGACTTTAAGGCCTATGAATGCCAATGCATTATCTGAAATTATGGAATCTGGAATGCCAAATCTGTGAACTATATCATCATAAAAACTTAGGACAGCACGCTCATTGGCTTCTTTTAAAGTAATTGCTTCTGTCCATCTAGTGAAGTAATCTATTGCAGTGATTATCCATTTATGGCCTGCACTAGATGGAGGATTGATCATTGCAATGAAATCTATACCCCACCTCATGAAAGGTTGCTCTATTTTGACTGGCTATAAGGGAAAGGCTACAAGCCTTTCTTTTCCTACAAACATGGCACACTTGATGCATTTCCTCACATACTCATGGCTAAACTTAAAGATAGATGGCCAATAGTATCCAACCCTCATGATTTTAAAAGTAGTAGTCTTAGGAGAAAAGTGACCTTTAGAAGGTCCATCATGAAATTCAAATAGGACATCTGCTACCTCTTCTGAATCTATGCATCTTAAAAGGACACCATTGTGATTCTTTCTAAAAAGAACCTCATCTATCAACACAAATGGAATAGATTGTAATCTATAATACCTTCTTTTTGCTAGATCCAAACCTGCAGGACATTGTCCTATCTTCAAGTAATTGATCATATTAGGCAACCAACTTGTTGCCTTGGCTTGTTCTTCTATAGAATGCACCACCAGAGATGCATCTATTTGCTCTAATTTCTTTGAACCCTCATCCTCTGCCAAATGCTCACAAAGACCTCTTCCTCTAACCAGCTTGGTAGTTTAGATATCTATGTCATAGTCCATCACCTTGGTGATCCAACCAGCTCTTTTCTCATTTAGTTCCTTGGAAAGCAAAAACTCTTTGACATTTGGATGAGTAACCTTTAAATGTACCTTGCTATCGGTCAATAGGTATGTAAAATTTTTAAGGCTCTTCACCGCAACAAGGGCATGTTTTTCTATAAAAGACTATCTATGTTCATACTCCTCTAAACCTTTGCTAAAGAAAGCAATAGGCTGCTCCAATCCATCTGCATTTTCTTGGGTTAGCATTGTAGATATAGCATCATGACCTCCATAAGCATAAAGGATAAAATCCTTACTGAAATTTGGGTTTAGCAGAGCAGGGGCTTCTATTAAGGCCTCTTTGATAGCTTGGAAATTAACTCTCCCTTCTTTGGTCCAACTAAAAGCTGAACTCTTGTTTAACATGGCTATCAAAGGCTTTAGTAAATCTACAAAGTTAGCCAACAACCTCCTAACAAAATTAATCTTTCCTATGAAAGATTGGAGACTTTTCTTATGGTGTGGTAAGGGTAGCTCTAAGATAGCTGCAATTCTCTCAGGATCTACTATGATCCCTTCTTTGGATACTACATATCCCAACAATTTTCCTTCATGAACTGCAAACACACATTTCTTGGGATTAAGAGATATCCCAAATTCTCTACATATTTCAAAAATCTTCCTCAAATGTTTGATGTGATCTATTGCATGCTTTGAATAGATAGTTATGAGATCTAAGTAGACTAACACAAACTTGTACATGAGGCTCTTAAAGGCCATATCCATTTCCTTTTGAAATGTAGCACCTGCATTTGACAAACCAAAGGGCATCTTTTGATAAGCCATGGTTCCCCACTTGGTTGTAAATGCAATCTTGTATTGATCCTCTTCATTAACTAAGATCTGATTGTATCTTGAATAGCCATCCAATAATGAAAATCTCTCGGATCCAGAGACACACTATAGAATTTGTTCCATAGAGGGTAGTGGATGGTGGTCCTTTAAAGAGGCTTTGTAAAGATCCCTGAAGTCAACACATAATGTCAACTCCCCATTCTTCTTCCTGATAGGAACAAGGTTGGAAACCCAACTAGTATGCTTAATGGGGTAGATGATACCACTTTCTATTAATTTGAGCACTTCCTTATGCATAAGAGGCTCAAGCTTGGGGTTAACATGCCTTTGGTTCTAATTCGATGGTGTGTTGAGCAAGAGTAGGATCAAAACCTTTAAGGTCTTCATATTGCCATGCAAACACATCACTAAATTCTTTGAATAGTTGGTTATAAGCTTGCTTTTCCAATTCAGTGTTCACTTTTCCAAATTGTAAGCCCTTACCTAGTTCCAACTCTAACTCAACACAATGTTCTTGTTGGACTACCAGGCCAAATTTATTCTTCTTGACTTCATCATCCTTGATGAAGATAGTCTCTAATGTGACAAGACCTATAGGCATCTTATTAGACTTAAGTTGTATCACTTGATCACCATAATTTTGTGGTAGCCTATCTTGATTGCACTTTAAAAAAACATCTTCTTCAAACAAGAACTGCAAAATTTGTTCATCATTGTCAAACACCTGCCAATTGAAATCATTATTAGGAATAGAGGGTTTGACAATCACTTTGATATTTTGTTGGTTTACCTCTTTTTGAAATGCTATTTGGGATATCATACTGAGATCCAATAGTAGCTAACCTATCTGCATTTTGATTTAGCTTCCTAGGGATAGGAACAATATTGAAAGCACAAAAAACTTCAATTGCATCCCAAACTCTATGTTTGTATGCTTTCATGGTGTCATTCTTGGCTGCACTTATCCCTCTTACTTGGCTGACAACTAATTCACTATCACCATAAACTTTTAAGGCCTTAAGCCCTCTTTTCCTAGCCCATTCCAGTCCATTGACTAGGCTTTCATATTCTGCAGTATTGCTAGTGCAGGAGAAACTAAATATAAAGGTAGTATAATACCATTCTCCATTTTGGGACACTAGCATAGAACCACCACCAGAACCATGTCTACTTCTAGCTCCATCAAAAAACAATTCCCAAACCTAATTGCTCTGATCTTCTAAATCAATGTCTTCTTTGAGAAGGCTTGGCTCTATGGATCCACTTTCTTGTATCAAATAACTTCCCAAACCAAAATCCCAAATAAGATTTTCTTGGACATCTAAAGCTCTTTCATCTAGAAGGATATCATGGATACTCCCTATCTTAGTGTCTACTTCACTAATGGTTTGGAAGTCACTGTCATCAAATATGGGGCAATTTACATTAATGGTATTGGACACATATGGCTCTATATGGTGTGCTGCCAATGGTTCTGACTTAATGGTGACCTTAGTCCCATACCTTGTATGAAATAGCATGTGAGACCAATCAGAAGATATATAGCCTCCTATCTTAGCTGTAAACTCCCTTGAAAGACATATAGCAAATAATGCAGGGAGATCTATGATGTATTTATCAAGGAGGATGGAAAAATTAGGACTAGCATGCAGGATTAAATTGGTATCCTTAGCCACACCTATAGTATTGACTAAGCATCCATCAAGTTGGGTAACCTTGTTCTAGAAGGGTTCATATTTTAGTCCTAATTGGTCAGCCACCTTCTTGGGCATTACAGTACTAGTAGCCCCACTATTTACCATACAATTATGTACTAAAGATTTTCCAATAATTAGAGACACATAAAAGGGAGGTGGCTTTGAGTTCCTACCTTGAATGGCATTTTCCTTGGATTTTTTACTTGGAGCCTCCTTTTCTTTATTAGTGTTAACCAACACTAGCTTTGCATCTTCTTTTACAGGTTGAGGAGTTGCTACCTCAGTCATGGCCTTCTTCAAAATTTCAAGCTGTCCTAGAAGAGCCAAAGAGTCCCACATGGACATGGTGACATTCACCTTCTTCATGTTGTCTACAATATTGAAAGGTGTCATAGTGTGTACTCTTTTCTTTGCTTTTACTATGATGGGCTCCACCTCTTTAGACTATTGGCCTTCTTTGCTTGTAACGACAGGGGCCTCCTTAGGTGTGATGGGATTAGCTTGTTGTAGTGGCTCTGCAGATGTAGTGGCTTTGGCATTGGAATCTTCCATTTCCATCTCTTGAGCTCTTCTTTTTGCTCTTGTAAAGGCAACAAAAGCAACCTCATCATTGACTCCATTAAAGTCCGGTTGCTCCCAATTGAAAAGAGTAGTCTCTTTCTCTTGTGATTCTTGTTGAGGAACTGACCCACTAGATGAAGCCTCTGACTGAGCTTGTGAGGCATTTTGAACCATTAGAGCCTGGTTCATCCATCCATTTGAACATGTAGCCTGATTGTGAGGCTAATTACAAGGAAAGAACCATTCATTCTCCATGGCCATATTATTTTGACTAGGAACCATATCCCTCACTGGATGTGCAGAACTCAGAGGTGCAGGGTTATATTGTTGGAATGGTCTCTGATTGAAACTTTGTCTTTGTCCTTGATAACCTCCTTGGTATGGTGGCCTATTTAGTTGATAAGGTTGTCCTTGATTTTGATATTGCTGATTGGGACCTTGGCCATGTGGCTAAAATGGTGGTCTGATTCCTTGACCTTGCTTCTTCAAATTTGTGACCTCTTTAGTCAAGGTTTGCAGCAAGTTTGTCATTTCTTGCTAACTACTTTGTTGGCTATTCTTTATCTCTTGTAACTCTTGAGAGAAACTAGTTGTTAGCTCTTGACCACTAGTACTAGCTTAGGGGGCCAATATGGTGGGAATAGGGGTAAATGGGGGTACTTAGGCAAGTGCAATGGGTTGAAGGCTAGGAAAAATGGGCATTGGTGGCCTTCTAGCAATCGTGCCTGCTTGGATTAAACAATTTTCAGACCTAACAGCTATGTCAAAAGCTTGGGGTAAGGAAGTACCACCCATGGATTGGATCATGATATAAATTTAACCATTCAAGCTTTACAAGTAGTATAGGAAAGCATGGTCAGCTGAAGGTCTTATAGAGACTAGGATTCTATTCCATGTTTTGAGGAATCTACTATTGTAATCTATCATTTGCTCTTGAGGGTCTCTCTTAATGGTTGTTAACTTCTCAACTAGAGACAAGTTATCTGATTTATCCTCAAATTTCTTACTTAATGCATCTGCTAATTCATCCCATGAAGTAATGGAACCAATAGTTAGAGTTCTAAACTAGTCAAGAGCCTTACCTTTTAGAGAGGTTGCTAATAATTTTGTGGCTACATCTTCTTGAGTAATATTGTGTATGCTGTAGATGGTGGTCACATCTCTTATGTGTTCAAAAGTAGTTGTTTTCCCTCACTTGTGAAACTAGGTATACTCTTTAGTGCCACCAAGGGCACATCATGATGTTGAGAAAATTTCAATGGACTACCCTGATTAAAGGGTGCAAATGCAAATGGTCTTGCCATTATAGGAGTTGGAATCTGAAGATTAACAACTATGTGAGCTGTATCTACTATTGGATTTGAATCTTCTTCTAGATCTCTGGTTAGAGATATGCCTCTTCTTTTGGAATGAAAGGGAAAAGGTCTCCTTTTTGAGGTATCCATTGGTGTTGATTGACCTATCCTTACAGGGGATGTTCTTTGAGTTGACCTACCTTTATGACTTCTCTTTGAGGGCAACTATGAAAATTTAGTGGGCTTTGAGCTCCTAGTCTCAATCTTTCTCATAAACCTTAAACAAGGTTATTCTGGATCCTTGAAATCAGTAGAGTTGCTAGACATACTTGATAGAACAACCTCTAAAGGTCTATATTATGCAACCTGTATATCAGAGATAACATAATTTTCAAACAATGAACTTCTTATGTAGTCCCACCGAGCGTGCCAGAATTGTTATACACTAAGTTTTCACCCTTGTTTCAAGCTCTCCTAGTCTTGATAACCTAGTATAACATGGGAATCATCTCTAGGTGTGGGACCTATGCTAACTAAGATGAGACCTCCAGGTTCTAGGCTGGTTCCTCTTGGATAATCACCTTAATTTGCTTCTTGACATGAAAAGTAAATCTTTTGAGGGAAATGGATAGAAAGAATGCTTGAAAGGGAAATGACTTGAAAGCAAACTACCTATAGGTGATGCCCTGAAATTAGGGTTTGGATCTCTGTATAGAGGATGAAATTAATGAACTTAGGTCTAGTAGGTCACAACTCACTGAATAGGCTTGCATAAGTGTTTCATAGAAGGGTCTGCAATAGAAAGAAGCTATTAAGGGAAAAGAGGATTTCACAAACAATAGCATTACTGATGGATTTAGACACAATTTGTCACCTGCAAACAAACATTCACTTCTACAAGTTGGCATAGGAATGAGACAAGACTGTTAGTGGGTTGAAGTATACTCACAAAAGCATTCACATCCAATCATCCACAATAACACACAATAGTTGCAGAAAGAGATAGGGATCAGGAACCCTAAGATATCACTGAAACATCATATACTTCAATTCAATAAGAGGAAATTCAAACAAGGAAGCATAGGGACATGAAGAATTGTCACAAAATATCTTTGCAATATTTGAATTATTAATGGGAACTTTACAACTATATAAGCCAGAGGGTAGAAATGATACCACAGATGACCTTTAAGAAAAGATGAATTTCTTCTACAATTGTCCAACTCAGAGATCAAAATCTCTAAAAGTACAATATATACACCTCCTATTTGGCACACAGGCTAGAGTCAAAACCTAACTAGGTTTACATAGTTATTCAATACAATAATCAAACCCTAGCCCATCAAGTCTGATCATAAATACATCTCTGTAACACTATGGCTGATCAAATATTTGTGCCCATCTCTGTACCTCATTTGCCTACGGACAAGCAACCTGGACTCATCTACCTCTCTACAAATTGGCCCACCATGAATGCACTAATTTGGTACTCTCAAAAAATAAGAAATTACCAAAGACGGCCACCTAGACCACCACATCATTTTTTCCAACTGCAATCATCCTTGAAACAAAAATTTTAGCTACCCATTTTGTCGCAACCTACCATTGGATCAAAACCTAGCAAAAACCCTGTAGAGAAATATTTAAAATTTTAATATTAATGTCTAACAGGTGGTGCCATACTTTTCCTCTATGGATGACCCTCCTTTAAATCTCAATCTCCTTTTAAAACATGATAGTTAGATCGTCTTGTTTACCCAAGAACCATTTGACTACAAAATTAACTTCAGGTTCACCTTGGGTTACTCTTTTCTGATTGGTTGCAGGACAGCTAATTGTTTTAGTTGACCCAGGTTAAGTATGGAAAACAAAAGACAAACCTTTAGTCACTAATTGGTAGAACCCTGCTAACCCTAGGCCCATTTTCCCTGATTGCCTCACCAACAAACACCTTGGCAGGCTCTGACAACTGCCCCACTCAAACTCAGATTCCAATCTAACAGCAGGTGCATGATCTCATGGCCCCCAAATATTCCTTTAGAGCTGGGACACCTCGACACATCATACTGATAGCTGAGTCCTCATCATCACCTAACAGCCAATCATATGCGAGCACATTAGCACCAGGTAGCAACTTGGACCCACGATCTAGAGATTCTCATCAGATGGTCATCACATGATCTCATAGGGTCAGAAGATTCTATGAGTTCATATGACCACCGTAGATCTTTGCCTTTCTAACACATCTGTAGACCTTTTGACACAGTCCCACTGATAGATCAAAGTTGTCACCTAGGAGCCAATAGAAAACAAACATGTCACCAGAAAAGGACCCACCTAATAGAGCCCAGAGATAAAGCAAGCATAATGATTGTCGCATGATCGCGAGGAATATTTTGGGCCCTTGCGATCATGCAACCATCATTGGATTGAAAGGAAAGGTAGCCCGGTAGACCCCTAATGACCTGTCTCCAAGCTATACTCTCACCAACCAATCAAACACCACCTCCTTGGATACACGTAGTGCATTGTCCTGACAATGGCCCCACTGACAGATAGCCGAATCACCAACCACCGATGAATCAAAAGTTACCAAATCAGATGAGGTGGCACTGGTTCCACTTGAGATACTATGCTAAAGGAAAAGGAAGATTGACGATCATCGCAAGGTCTCATGGAATCTTTTGAGGCCATGAAATCATGCGACAACCATAGATCTAGAATCTTGACCTGATCACTAAACTGAGACCGCCAACCGAAATGGTAACCACTCGCGGGGTCGCTAAATGTTAAGGGATTAACCACCAAGAATCAGACATTTGGTGACAAAAGGATTTTTAAAATGCACATGTGAAATGAAGGGACTTAAGTGGCCAATAAAGTAACAAAGAAATATAACAGGGCAAAAGCAAGGTTTCTAACACAACGGCTAGTTTTATGAATATTTTTAAGGACTTTTCACCTAGCCAGGGACCTAGAAATAGTTGCAGAGACCAGGGGGAAATAGATAAAGCCATGAAATTTTGTAGAGTACTTGGAAGGATAAAAATGCAAACCTTGAAATGGGAATTGGACAAAATTGCATGCATATGAAAAATTAGGGTAACAATACCAACTACCACAATAGACCCAATTGGATACTAAAAATTATCATCATCTACTTGATGACATATCAACTTTTTCTTGGGTTCTACACATTGAGCTAACCAATACTCTATCTACTCTTCATTATCCTCAAGTGCAACAACAACATACACATGTCCTAGAAAACTAAATTAAGTACATGTGCACTGTAAATAAAACTTGTTTAAGGGTTTCTGATTCAAATATATATAATCATAAATTATATGATATACACATGTAACTAATATATAATTTAAAGTTTTACAATAAATTGTATTAAATTACCAGGTTGTATGAGATCTGAAACATGATCATAATCTTCTAATGCAAAGGCATGATCCAAGTCTTCATTTATTATAACATCTTCATCTTGTCTCTCACTAGGTGTTAAGGATTTTTGTTGCCATTCTTCAACCCATTCTGTATTCTCACATTCTTCCCATTCACCTACAACACAAAATTGATAAAAACATGCAAGCTCCCTAGTCCATATAGTCCAAGTGTTAGAATTAGAACTCCTAAATGAATGTCATTTAGTCAATCTATTGATTTTATTACAATCATATCTTGAAAGGATATTCTTCTCTTCAACTAGCCAGAAAAAATGTCTGACTATAGAGTTCTGACTTGATCCTATAGACAAACTTGTTTTACACCATTCAACAATTGCACATGCATCTTTAAATTTTGATTTTTCCTCAAATTTGAGTTGCTCTCTACAAATGGCTCTCTTAACACATGCACCGGCACCATCATGTTTTCCCTTCTCATGTCCAGCCTCAGAAAAACTCCAGATATGTTAGATATTTATTTTCTTGTGCATCCTACTCAACCAATAAAACATTCTAAGATTCTTGAATTGTCCTATGCAATTATTTGACCATATCAGATGTTGTGTTATATGAATTTCTCTCTCCCTTAAATTTTCTTAAAAGGTATTAAAGAAATACTAGACAAACTATCATGAGTGTAACTTATTATCACTCATATAGAAATGGTACTCTCTCAATATTTTTTGATCCTCTTCTGTACTATTAGGTGCATGTCTATAGACAATATGAACAAAAATTGTTACTTGCACTAAATTATAATATTGTGGTTGGATCTCATCTTGTGGTGCAAGCATGTAGTTCTGCGCAAAGTTAAAAACTGATGTATAGTACCAATTGGAAATGTATTCTTGCATATGCAAAATTGTCCATCAAGCCATCTAGAATTGTGAGAGTGTTTCACATATTTAGGTATAACCTTATTCTTGAGTTTATTCAAAAAGAATTAACACTAAGTTTTACAGTTATTAGGTCGCATGATTTTCCAAATTTTCCATCCTTCAATGGATACTCAATAGTTTTAAATCTTTGTACATCAACTAATTGTTGTCCAAAATCAAATGAAATATTTTCATGCAAATATTCATCTAATAATGTAAGATTGCCACATACATCACATACACCAGAAACACATGCATTCAAAAGATAAAATTGCTAATTAGGTGGGTTACAAAAAAAATTTGATATAAACTCTTTTATAGTTTTAGGTGGTATATTTATACCACATTCCTGCAACATTTCGTTAGTATGCATAGTAGAACGTATAGATCAAAAAATATCATAATGATAATGAAATTGAACATGAGTTTTGTAACAATATGTGATTCTTTCTTTGTTAATCCTTACATACCATGGTTTATATTTTTCAAAAGATCTTTGACTAATACTAATAGTTAACACCTTATCATCCACAAATTTTTTATACAATTTTGTTTGAGTCATATCTAAAAGGTGTTTTGGATGTGGATCATGAAATTTTGAACTGACTCTTAATTTAAGAACATATTTGGCATTGGGGGATACTATTGTATTATCATGCCAAAATTTTTCAATCAAAGTTTTGACTTCACCAGTAAGTTTCATGTGAGACCTTGAGAGTCTGCCACTGAAGGTCCATAAATGGTTTGTCAAATCACTTTCAAAGTTAACTCTTCTCTTTACAACTCTTGTTCAAGTTTTACAATTAATATTAAGATATCCACTTATGTTTGAAATCATT
Source organism: Chamaecyparis obtusa (assembly GCA_027943335.1). Taxonomy (NCBI): domain Eukaryota; kingdom Viridiplantae; phylum Streptophyta; class Pinopsida; order Cupressales; family Cupressaceae; genus Chamaecyparis; species Chamaecyparis obtusa. The sequence continues at coordinate 28,686 of BSBK01012439.1, read as the reverse complement.
CATTTATCAGTAGTAGTTTTGTTTACTAAAGCTATTGTTATTGCTCGTCATGCCGCATTACTATCTTGAATGACTTTTCTTTCCAATTGTGTCAAAGGCACTAGCAACAGTTGATACAACTTGTTTTAGATTAATCCTTCTTCTTAGTTTTCACATAAATGCCTAACCTCTTCATCACTTTTCACATTTTAGACATTTTAATTAATTGTAACATTAATTGACATTGAAACCCAAATTTCTTATTATAAAAAAATTATCTAAACAATCTTCTTGCATGTGTCCTAATCTATCTCGATGAAACCAAACCATGTAGATTGTCTAAAACATCAATTTTTAATTGAGATTGTTCATTTATTTCATTATCATTCAAAATAGATTACATTTAGATTGTTCACCAATACCGACTAACTTTCATGTCTTGTCATAGATCTTCACCTTCCTACTTTCAAAAGTAACATGGTGACCTGAGTTATTCAGCTATGCTATACTTAACAGGTTATAGTTAAGTCTCTTTACCCAATATGAATTTTCACATTAGATCTTACTATTCAACATGATAGATCCCTTTCCTTTTACTAAATAAGTTGTATCATTTCTCATTTTAATAGATCCACCATTATAATTCTCAAGGTATTCAAATTTATCTTCATCACCAGTCATATGATGTGTACAGGCACTATCAATAATCCAAGTATCATTCTTGCTAACTTTAGAAATAATTGTTGTCTCTACATACCTTTCCTCTTCTTCTGAATCTTCTTTCAAAGCTATGAATAACACTTCAATTTCTTCATGAGTGTCAGTGTTGGTGTTATCATCATCATCTTCTAATAGGTAATAATCCTTCTTTCCTTTATCTTTTTAGTCTCAGTTGTTTCTTCTATTATAGTGTCAGTTTCCTTTGTGATCTTGGTTATCTCTTCAATCAGACTTTCTATCACAAGACCTTTCATTGTCTTTGTCTTTATCATCATCTTTTTGGTTACAAAACCTGGCTACAATGTGACCAATCTCTTTATAGTTAAAGCATACCAAAGGTAATTTCCCTTTGTATCTTCCTTTACCTTTTTGCAATCTCAGCCATTAATTCTTCAAGTTCATCAAGCTCATCTTCATCACTGTCACTGTCACTTTTATTTCAAGATATCATAGGTTGTCTTCTGGATTTACCAATATTCAAGGATGACATAATTGTAGATTCAATAGTGGAAACAATACTATTATCATAGTTATTCAACTCAAAACTAGTCAAATTATGAATTAGATTATCAAGTGTAAGAACATTACCCAGTGCAGATCTCATTTCATGAATAAAAGAGATTCGAATAGGATAGACAGGCAGAAAATTTCTAAAATTTTTACATACAATAGTGTCTTCATCAATAATACCTCATGCTCCTCAGATAGGATTGAAAACCTCCTTGATTCAGTTATTGTACTTTGAAATGTTTTCTCCTTCCTTCATTTTCATTTCATCAAATCTTCCTCTAGGACTCTCAGCTATCGCTCTCATCACATTCACATCTCCTCCATAGACTAGTGTAAGTATTGTTAGATAACTGAGAGGGGGGATGACTTAGTTAAATATAGTTATCCTACAATCCCAAACTCCCAAATGTATATGTTCAAACTTTTTCTATCAAATAACCAACTCAGTAATAGAGCAATAACAATCTATCTATTGCTTTACCAAATAGAAGTAAAATCAATATTGTGTTAACCAATTAATCCAAACTATGAAATGTGTAAGTAAACTAACAATCCAATTAGAGAAAATAAAACATGACATAAGGATTTAACATGGAAACCCTACTAAGGGAAAATTCACCTGGGACCGGTAACCCAAAATATTTCACTCTTTTGAAGTGAGCTTGGTTAGGAGCCAACCCTATTATAGGTTACAATGCACACTATAAGGTGTGACCTGGTTAAAGGATTTATCACTAACAATTAACTCTTGACCAACATTCACTATGGGGTCAACAAGAAAACCTTCAAAATTCTTTGAATGTCATAGTACAAATAAACTGTTAAGTCCACATAGCTAAGACATTTTGTTGTAACAATGGTTAAACTGATATAGTAATGATCTAATTCAAATACAACTAAGATTTATAGATCTTTAGATCTATGTTAAGCTCAAAATACCTCCTTTGATCAATATGAAATCCATTTCTTCATATCGTCCAACTTCATTCAGCTTATTCCACTTGGTTGATAGTACTCTATCACTTGGTAATGCATGCAGTTCTGCTCAATTCTATTTGTAACCAGTTTGATTAGTGGTGCATGAAAAAAATCCTTCCATGCAAATTCTCCTATATATTCAATAAGCTCCAGACTCAATAATGAATCTCATGTCTCTTTAAATATATGTCAAAAACTATTTTCTTCTCATCCATTAGATTTTGCCTCTTAATCTCCATCATTCATTTTGTCACTTCAAGCTTCCTCAATAGTTGTGTCAATAACACATTTCAATCTCTTCTATTTGATCAATCTTGAATTTTTTCATCCATTGGATTATCATAATAAACTCCATTGTTTACCTCAGACTCATAAGCAACTTGCTAGCCCATCGATTCAGTCAGCTATGTTAGCATCCTAAAAAAATTTCATGGCTCTAGCTCTCTTCCCCTGGTCTCTGCAATGTTTTTCATGTCTTCGGCTAAAACCCTTGGCAAAATTTTTTTTAAAATCTAGCCGTTGGGTCCTTAAATTTAAAATTGCCCTGGCCCTATTTTATTTTCATGTTACCTTTTTGGCCCACTTAAGACCTTATATTTTACATGTGTCATTTAAAATGACCAACTTTACCATGTTCGCGGTTAGGTTTTCACGTGTCGGCGGGGTCCCTTTTAATTTTTCCTTGGTCCCTGCCCTTTAATCTTTCCTAAGTTCCCAGTGTCCTGTAAGTTTTAATTTTTCCTAGGTCAGGAGCTTTAATTTTTCCTATGTTTCAGTAGCCTTTATTTTCCTTGGGCCCAGCTTTGAAACCATCTCCATCTAGTAGTGGGTGTGTCTTGGCAAGCGATGTGTCAGATGCATGAGATCTTAAGACGGTTGTTGATTCTCTGTATGACATAGCCTTTTTCTTATGCGGGTCCACTTGCCAGGTATTCTAATTTGGAGGTTTTTTATTGGTCCACATAGTATTAGGTGGAATCCTATCAGTGGGACCAGTCTTCTTGGCTATCAGACAGGTTAAAGTCCATTTTAATCTTGTGGTTGTTGATGTACCATTAATTAATCATGCTCAACTTTTAATGCAGTAGTACAGCGACAGCTGTTGATTCTCATAAGGAAGGCAGGTGGGTCTATTGACACATATGCACAGTTGGCACTATTTGATTCCTCCATGTATTTTCATAGTGGCTTGTTGTTAGTGGGACCTGGTTTCCAGATGTGTCAGTGGGTCCTGATCCTATCAGAGAATCGACAAATGACATATAATCCCATCGAGTGTGTCAGAGGCTTAAGATCTTGTGACAGTCATTGATTTTGTATCTTGTCAGAGGGTTGTTAGGGCTGGGAGAAGATTCTTCATCTGATGGTGGGCATGAAATTTGATAGAATCCTGGAAGTCTTTGTGAACTTCAGACAACCATCGATCTTCTTGATGCGGGCCCGATCAAAGTTTCTCAGTCTTTTAGCGGTCTGATAAATTTCCAAAGGCCTCACTCATTCGCTTATTCGCTAGATGTGGGGCCAAGGCTAGATTTTTTCCTGAAGTCACCAGTTCATGAGGTTAAGTGATGGCTTAAGTCTTCTTTTCACGAGATGGAAATGCATTGTCGCATGTTTGTTGGAAGTTAACCCAGGGTGGCAAGTGAGTTAAGATCATAAAAGATCGCGAAACATGAAGATTAGATAGTCATGACTTAAAGTTGATGAAGAATTAAATATGGACCATAGATTTGCTGCAAGTTCCATAAAGTAGTTGTTTGATTTCAAATTTGAATTTGCAAAGGGTTTCCTGCGACCAGAAGGACTAAAATTCAATGCAAAAGTGACTGGAGCTGGTGGGAGATGATCTATTTACTATTGCAGTGTGGTCCAGGGTGTTCTTTGATCTTCTACAGGGTTTGTACTATATGGTTTTGTGCTTGAGGTGTGTTGCAGGGTTGACATTTTGAGCATTTTTGTGGTTCTTAGTACCTTCACACGGAATTTTTCATGATTGAGGATCATTCCAGGATTTTTTTTCTCCTAGTCGCCTGGGTTTCCACCCCTGTAATAACTTTATGACCATTTTGAGTTGGTTGGGTTGTTGAAACTCTAACCCTAAGTCATCTGTAGCTTGTTGCATTCTCTTTGAGAATTCCAAGATGACTAGGGAGTATAAGTTATAGAATTTTGACTGAGTAAGGGTTCCAAACTTTCTTTGGTCCCAGCTAGTTGTTGATAGTGTTATACTAATAGAGGAGTGGGATTTTTGGTATTTCGTATCTTTGTGTTATTTTGAGTTTATATTGATCCTGAATATGTTAATGAAAATACTATTGAGTTCCGATCTTGCATTTGTGTATGTCTTCTTGTTTCAGTTCTAAGCTCATATGTGTTAATGTTACAAAGTGTGTTAGCATATGGTAAACAAAGAGTATTGTGAAGTCATCTCTAAGTTCCTAACAAAGTTAGGATTAAAGTCTTTTAGGTGGGTTCAGTGAGTTTACAACCAAGTAAGAATCTGATGTCTTTGTGTTTGAGGGAGAGGGCTAATAGGCAAAGTACTTATCCTGAGCCCAAGAGTGTTTGATTCAAGATCTTCAGCTGATGTATGTAATTGGGTGACTCTTTTCCCTAGGTTAAGGCACTGGTCCATCCTCTAGAGGCATTTCATTGTCATCAACCACACACAAACATTCAAATGATAAAATCTTAAAGCAGTTAGTAAAGAGTATATAGTTGTATATCATTTAGTGAATCCTTTCAAGAAGTGAATCAAGGGTACACCCGCCTAAGCATTGAGGCTCAAAGTGTAGGAGGATCTCTTTTGATCCTTGTTAATTGGCTCTCTTTCTTGTAGAGTTTGGAGTGGTGATAGAGTCAAAGTGTTATTTAAGCTATCCATCAAATTATAAATCTACAAGTGAAGATCAAAGGGAACTCCCAACAAAATGGTGACTCTACTGGGGAGAACAACAATGAAGCAGATGTATCTGTTAGATCTCCAGTTGGGACTATATTGTTAAAATCAAATTCTTTTGTTGACCAGATTGATTTACCCATCTAAGTCCCCAACAAAATGGCAACTCTACTGGGGAGAGTCGAGAGAAAAGGTTATTAAGTGAACTCTTCTTTTCCTATTGTATTTCAAGTAAGGATTTCCCATCTAGGTGGGTGGCAACTCAAAAGGTTAGAACCAGTGCTATATATTGTAAATCATGGACAAGAGGAGGAATACTAGGTCCTTTGTCAAAAAGAATTTGAAGGTCACTCTGGAGCAATTACCTAGACAGGAGAAGAAGAGTTGGATTAGAAGGAATGGTGAGTCTACTAGTGCTCCCATGAGAGAACAAAGAAATACTAGAGGTAGAGAATAACATGTTTCCTCAAGTGAGGATGGTTCATAGGATAGATTTTCTAGATCAGATGGTGGTCACTCTGAAGATAGATTTTATGATACCCCATAAGCTGTATTTTAGGACAAAGGTCCATTGCCTACAGGTCAAGATGAACAATCTAGAGAGATGGGTTTGGAGATTGATTTAGATCTTGATGAGGACAATTTCAGAAGAGAACCCATGAGACCAAGGCAAGTCCACTTCCCATATCAAAATCTTTCTGATATGGATGTGTCATCAGGTTCTGATGACATTATGGTAGATCTTGATGATTTAAATGCACTAAGGTTGCAGTTGGCAGAGCAAGATGCCATACATAAGAGGCTACAAAAGGAGAGAGAGGCTGAAAAGGTGAATGCTCTGATAGAAAGATAGTCTCTCCTTAGAAGGATTAATGAAAGGAATGAGAGAAACAAGATGCTTTCTTCTGCTCCTAAAACTTTGCAGCATGATGTCCTTGGTGATCTTGATGCCTCGAGGAGTGAGCAAGAGCACTTACTGCAAGATCAAGAATTTGATAAGGAGGGCCTTGTGGTTAGAAAAGTGCAAAGTTATGTTCCTTTGCCTAAAGATAAATATGGGCCTGAGATCACTAGGCCTGATGTTGCTGCTGGTGAGAAAGGAAAGAAAAAGATGGCGAGTCATCAAACAAGTAAATCATTGACAATACCTGGGGTCCCACCACCCAATTTAAATAAGGACACAGAAATGGAGAGAAGAAGAAAAGAAGATGAGGACCTTGTGAGAGAATTAGAGAAGGATGAAATTGAAACTTCCATTGCAGAAAAAAGAAGAAAGATCAAGTTCTTGAAGGCTTCATCAGCTAATGCTCTTGGCCCATCTACTACTGAACTAGGTATGCCATCTATGACTACTACTATTCCACTTAGTAATGCTACTAGTTCAATTCCTTCTTCATCTGCTAGGATAAGTCCTTATCCTAGGTAGCAGTCAAATGCACAAATAAATGTAGATGCTAATGTTGATCCTAGAGTTAACACTAGTTCAAGTTTTCAAAGAAGACCTATGCAACTAGAAGGCTATAGGCAAATTAGTTTTGATGGAATTCCTGGCTACCCAAATGCTTTTCCAAATGATATTAGAGATAAGGTACCTAAGTTTTCTGGTAATAATGCTATTAGTTGTGAGGAGAATCTTAGGTTATTTGTTGATATGCTTAATGATTATGAGGTAGAGCATGAGGATGTGGTCATGAAATTATTTGTTCAATCTCTAATGGAGGATGCTAGAGATTGGTTTAAGAGACTTCCTGACAAATGTATTGATACTTAGGATTCTTTTGAGAGATGTTTTAAAGAGTAGTATGGTGATAGGCATAATGCTAGTTTCATGTTGAATGAATTCAATACCATAAGAAAAAATTAGAATGAATCTGTAGCTGAATTCAACATGAGATTTCAGAAGGGTATGCATAAGTTGTTCCAAGTTATGCGGTTAGATGACAATGTTTGTCTAACTACATATTTCAATATATTTGATGGAAAGATGGGATATTTGTTAAGGGACAAAGAACCAAGAACTCTTAGGGATGCTTTTAGGATTGCTGTCAATATTGAGAACAATATGAAAATATCAAGAAAATTGGGTGGAAAGAGAGATGACCCAAAGTTGTTTGGGGACAAGAAATACAAAAAGGAAAATGATAAGAATGTTGGAGCTAGGAGGCAAGAGGAAGATAAATTGGATAAGGTGCTTAATGCATTGAAGGATTTGAAGGAACCTACAAATAAGAACATCAGTGCTCCTGCCAATGAGAGGCCTTAGTTCAACAACAATTTCAATAAGCAGAATAGATTGCAGAACTACCCCTACAACACACAATGGAAGGATGGGAAGCCAATTGTCCCTACTATAAGAGGTAACAATGATAGAGGTGTCCCTAACCCTCTACAAAAGGCTTCAATAAAGTCATGGAGGACATACCTTGGTGTGTTGCATGCCAATCCCCTCATTCTACAGAGCATTGTGTGGTTGCACATTCTATGGCTGCAAATCAAGATTGTGGCAATGAGGAGATAGATCAAGAAGAAGATCAAGATGATGTTGGATGCAGCATGGCTTTTTCATATATAGGATATGAAGATGATTCTAATTTTGATGAAGAGGCAAATGAAAATGTAAATAGACACAATCAGGCCCTTTTTCATCAAGAGGTATTTTCTGATGGTGAAGACATTGATAAGAAGACATGTAATATAAACTCTTCTTCTAAGTCAATAAATTTGAGAAGACCTTCTAGAGAACAGATGGATAGGATTATTGCAGAAATGATTGCCCAAGTGCAAACCAAAGGCATGGTGGCAAGGAATGTAAATGAGAAAGTTGTAGGAATGTTTATAAAGAGTACCAACTACAAAGAACCTAATGAGAACAAATCAAAAGGTGATCACATGGTGAAATTCATGAATGTAAAAGGTAAGAATTGTGAGCCTAAGAGAGTTGGAGTTGAAAAATTTTCTAGTGAGATTGAGAAGCCAGTTAACACAATGGCTAAGATTGAAAAATTAAGGGTGGCCAATACACCTAATGTGTCAGATAAGAAAAAGGATAGTAAGGTGGTACAGATTGAGATTCCTTCTTCTGCTCCTATTGATATGTTATCTATATTATCCCAAATTTTAGCTAAGGTTCCATTGTCAGAATTGTTGAGGATCCCTAAACACAAAGACAGAGCTATTGCATGGGTAGGTAATGTTCATAAAAATGATGTTGCATGCAATGGATCTCAGGATAAAGCTTTGAAAGGTGTTGCTACTCAGGGAATTATGTCTCAAATTCCTCCAATATATTTGGATAGTTCTGTCAATGCCAGCCTTGAAAATATTGATCCATTCTTTTTAAGTGTTCTTGTGAATGGAATGAACTTGAGAAATTATATGATTGATAGTGGTGCCTCTAATACTGTCATGCCTTTTAAAATCATGGAGAAGTTGGGTCTTAAAGTTGATACAGTGCAAGGTAGATGTTGTGCAATGGATCAAAGGGAGGTACCAGTTATTGGGACTATCAATACAATGCCATATAGGTTGGCAACATATCCAGAGAAAGAGTTAACAATGAGTGTTTTGGTGGTGGATATCCCTCCTCATTTTCGGATGCTACTATCTAGAAGGTGGAGTGTTTCCATGGGTGGAAGTTTACAGTGTGATCTGTCCTATGCCACTTTCAAGATTGATGATCAGTTTGTCAAGATTGAACAAGAGCCAAGAGTATGCGACATGATTGAGAGAAATATTGATAATGAAACTACATGTTTTGTGGATACTGATATTAATGCTTTTAGGGAAGAGATCCTTGTACTTGAAAAGGAACCTATTTTATCACCTATCTCTATTGAGATAGGTGTTAATTCTATGAAGGGTGATTTGTGGGTAATGTACTTTGATGGTGCAAATTGCAAAGATGGTACAGGAGCAAGTTTTTTACTTATTTCTCCTGATGGAAATAACTACAAATTTTCTTTCACATTGAATTTCTTTTGTATTAACAATATAGCAGAATATGAGGCTTTGTTGTTAGGATTGAGGTTGGAACAAAAGCATGGTATTAAGTATTTAAGTGTTGTTGGTGATTCTGAGTTGGTGGTGTCCCAAGTCAGGTCAGTATATGCTTCCAAGAACAAGAGGTTGAAACAATATAAGAATGTAGTTTGGGATTTGATTGAACATTTTGATGCCTTCAATATTGAGTGGAAGGATAGGAGTAACTATAAGATGGATGACTTGCTAGCCAATATTGCAATCAATCCCAATGATATTACATTTTTTGGTATCTCTAAAGTTGAAATTCAGGCTAGGCCTAGCATACCAGATAATATTGAGAATTGTCAAGTTTTTTATGATGATAATGATATCTTGAAGTTTATGAGTTGTGAGGATCAGTATCATGGTTAGGAATTTGATTGTTTAGCCTTGGTTGAGTCAATAGAAGGAAGGGAGGTTGTCTTTGGCAATGAGGTCATTCAGCTTTGAACTAACAAGGTGCCCAAGGGGCTTGTTGTTTTGGAGACTATCTTTGATAACCAGGATAGAGTTCAAAAGAATATCAAAAGAGAAGATCATGCTGATCTAGAGGAGATAAATCTTGGAACACATGAGGCACCTAAGAAGGTATACATTGGTAGAGATATATCTCAAAAGGTAAAGAAATATTTGATTGAATTATTGAGAAAATTCAGGCATGTTTTTGCATGGTCATATGATGATGACCTAAAGGTTTATAAAGAAGATTTGTTTCAGCATATTATTTCATTGAAAGATGATGGTAAACCTTTTTGGAAAGAAAAAGGGCCTATTAATCCCACTTTGGCACCCAAGATGCAAGAAGAGTTAATGAAGATGAGAGATGTTGGAATTGTCAAGCCTATAAGGCATTCTTCTTGGGTGTCAAACCTTGTTCCTGTGAGAAAAAAGAATGGTGACATTAGGCTTTGTGTGGACTTCAGGAATCTGAACATCAGCTCATTAAAGGATAATTATTGTTACCCCAATATGGAAGCTACTTTACAGAGAGTAACTAGATCAAAATTAATGTCTATGATGGATGGTTTCTCTGGCTACAATCAGGTCATTGTCAAGGAATTAGAGCAATTCAAGACAGCTTTCAAAACACCTTGGGGGACATATGTTTATGTGAGAATGCTTTTTGGCCTCACAAATGCTGGTGCTACTTTTCAGAGGGCAATGGATGTTGCCTTTTCAGATTTCATAAATGATTTTCTTGTTGTATATCAAGATGATCTAACTACCTATTCCAAGGAGGAAGAAGACCATTGCACTCATTTAGAAAGAATATTTGTGAGGGCCTTAGAATTTGGCATTTCTTTGAACCCAAGGAAATGTGCTTTTGGTGTCATTGAAGGTAAGTTGCTTGGCCACTTAGTTGGGAAGCAAGGAGTGAGAATTGACCCTGAGAGGGTAGCAGCCATTGATAAAATTCACAGACCAAAGAATTTTAAAGGAATCCAATCCTTCTTTGGTTAGGTCAATTTCTTAAGGAGGTTTGTGACAAATTTTGCAGAGGTTACTAGACCTATTTCTAAGATGTTGAAGAAGGGATCTGCAATCAATTGGGAGGGTGAGCCTGATGAGGCTTTCAAAAATATCAAGTAGGCTATCAAAGATGCACCAATGCTTAAGGAACCTGATTATAATGTCCCAATGCATATCTTTTCCTTTGCATCTTTTCACACTATTGTTGCAGTTTTGTTACAAACTAATAAGGATGGTTTTGAGCAGCCTATTGCATTTTTTAGTAAATCTTTGCAAGCCCCAGAATTGAAGTATGACATAAATGAAAAATAGGCTTATACACTTGTGAAGGAAATCAAGGCTTTTAGGTGTTACTTGATGGGAGTAGCTATGATTTCTTTTGTGCAAAGTGCAGCTGTGAAGGATATTTTCTCACATCGAGAGGTGTCTGGAAGAAGATGCAGATGGATCAATAGGATCCAAGAATTCAATGTTGTTGTCCAGATTACTAAGTTGGTTAGAGGACAAGGATTGGGAAAACTGATGGTCCAATCCAATCTTGATGCAAATTAGGTGAATCATTCTGAAATTGATTACACATGTGATATGGATGATTATATCTGCTATCAGGATATCATCTATTACTTGAGAAGTATGAGATGTCTAGATAACATGAATGATAATCAGAAAAGGACATTAAAATTAAAGGCCATCAAGTATGTAATTGTGAAGTGTAAATTGTATAGAAAGAATTTGGATTGCATACTTTTGAAGTGTGTAGATGAAGATCAAGCTAACAAGTTGTTGAAATAAATGCATGAGGGAGTTTGTGGTGGGCATTATATGGGTAAAACAACTGCTCATAAGATCTTGAGAGTAGGATTCTGGTGGCCCACAATCTTCAAGGATGCAGAACAGTTGGTGAGGAGGTGTGATGCTTGTCAAAGGTTCTCTGGTAAGCTTAAATTTTTAGGAAATGTGCCATTAAAACCAGTAGAAGTTCAAGTTCCTTTCCAACAATGGGGAATTGATTTCATAGGGGAGATACCAAACAAGTCAAGTGGAGGAAACTCATGGATCTTAGTTGCCATTGATTACTTTACAAAGTGGGTAGAAGCTATACCTACAAGAAATGCAACTAGTAAGGTGGTAATTGATTTTATGATGAATAATATTGTTACAAGGTTTGGGTGCCCTGAGAGAATAGTAAGTGATAATGCCATGTTCTTCAGGTCTACTGAATATAAGGACTTTTGCAAATGTTTGGGAATTCAAATTTCTAATTCCTCACCTTATCATCCACAAGGAAATGGTCAGGCAGAATCTACTAATAAGAGTTTGAATAAAATCTTAAAGAGAATTCTTGAAAAAAATAAGAAGGCATGGAATTCAAAGCTGCCATTAGCTCTTTGGGCTGATAGGGTAACTGTGACGAGGGCAATTGGTTGTGCACCATTTGACCTAGTATATGGAATTCATGCAAGAATGCCTAAGAATAACTTATTGGAAATGTATAAATTTGTTCAGCTATATGATGATGACATAGATGATGAGATTCAGTTGAGAATTGAGGACCTCATTAGGTTGGATGAGACTAGAAAAGAATCAGTTGCAAGGAATGCCAAATTGCAGTTGTAGGTTAAGAATTTATATGATAAGAAGACTATTGACAAAAAGTTTGAACTTGGTGATTTGGTGTTAGTTTGGAATGCCAGACTGGAGGATAAGGGTAAACATGGTAAATTTGATCCCATCTGGCTAGGGCCATATCTAATTCATGAGAAATGGGGCCAAGATTCATACATTATCAAAGAATTAAATGGTGATATTCAGGAATTGCCAGTTCATGGACAATTCTTGAAGAAATAATTCAATTGAGGTATTTTGTTTTCCATGAATAGTAGTTAGGCTTGTACATTTTGTAAATTCTATAAATAGTGGCTTGCCCCTATCTTGTTTTGTCCTGTTCCTAGAGTTTTGCACTTTGGCTCTTAGTTGTCTGAAATTTTGTCCAGTAGGTGGTCTGCTACAACCAGTGATTCTAGATTCTTGTTGTGCCTACAAGAGCCACTCATCCCTAGATAGAGCCACTGTTAGCATCCTAAAAAAGTTTCATGGCTCTAGATCTCTTCCCTTGGTCTCTGCAATGTTTTTCATGTCTCTGGCTAAAACCCTTGGAAAAAAATTTTAAAAAATCTAGTCGTTGGGTCCTTAAATTTAAAATTGCCCTGGCCCTATTTTATTTTCGCGTTACCTTTTTGGCCCACTTAAAACCTTATATTTTGCATGTGTCATTTAAAATGACCAACTTTATCGTGTTCGCAGTTAGGTTTTCACGTGTTGACGGGGTCCCTTTTAATTTTTCCTTGGTCCCTGCCCTTTAATCTTTCCTAAGTTCCCAGCGCCCTGCAAGTTTTAATTTTTTCTATGTTTTGGTAGCCTTTATTTTCCCTGGGCCTAGCTCTGACACCATCTCCATCTAACGGTGGGCGTGTCTTTGCAAGCGATGTGTCAGATGCATGAGATCTTAAGATGACTGTCGATTCTCTATATGACGTAGCCTTTTTCTCTTGCGGGTCCACTTGCTAGGTATTCTAATTTGGAGGTTTTTTATTGGTCCACATAGTATGAGGTGGAATCCTATTAGTGGGACTGGTCTTCTTGGATTTCAGATGGGTTAAAGTTCATTTTAATCTTGTGGCTGTCATTGTACCGTTAATGAAACATGCTTGACTTTTAATGCAGCAGTATAGCGACAGCTGTTGATTCTCATAAGGAAGGCAGGTGGGTCCATTGACACATATGCATAGTTGGCACTATTCAATTCATCCATGTATTTGCATAGTGTCTTGTTGTCACTGGGACCTAATTTCTAGATGTGTCAATGGGTCCTGATCCTATCAAAGAATCGATGAACGGTGTATAATCTCATCGAGTGTGTCAGAGACTTAAGATCTTGTGATGACCATTGATTTTGTATCTTGTCAGAGGGTTGTCAGGGCTGGGGGAAGATTCTTCATCTGATGGCAGGTGTGAAATCTGATAGAATCTTGGAAGTCTTTGCAAACTTCAGAAGGACGTTGATCTTCCTCATGCAGGCCCGGTCAAAGTTTCTGAGTCTTTTAGCAGTTTGATAAATTTCCAAAGGCCTCACTCATTCACACAATAAATTGGTGATTCTCTAAATGTTTTAGTGGTTCAGCCAGTGTGTAATTGTGGAATCGCTAAACTTTCTAGTAGTTTTATAGAGTTCTTCATGAATTGGCAGAAGTCTTTTATTGCTTATTCGCTAGATGTGTGGCCAAGGCTAGATGTTTTCCTAAAGTTGCCAGTTTGCGGGGTTAAGTCTTCTTTTCATGAGTTGGAAATGCATTGTCACATGTTCTCTAGAAGTTAACCCACGGTGGCAAGTGAGTTAAGATCATAAAATAATGCGAAACATGAAGATCAGATAGTCACGACTTAAAGTTGATGGAGATTTAAATATGGACCGCCGATTTGCTGCAAGTGCCATAAAGGAGCCGTTTGATTTCAAATTTGAATTTGCAGAGGGTTTTCTGCAACCAGAAGGGCTAAAATTCAATGCAGAAGTGACTGGTGCTAGTGGGAGATGATCTTTTTACTATTACAGTTTGGTCCAGGGTGTTCTTTGATCATCTGCAGGGTTTGTACTATGTGGTTTTGTGCTCGAGGCATGTTGCAGGGTTGACATTTTGAGCATTTTTGTGGTTCTCAGTACCTTCACAGAGAATTTTTCATGATTGAGGATCATTCCAAGATTTTCTTTCTCCTGGTCACCTCGGTTTCCATCCGTGTAATAACTTATGACCGTTTCCAATTGGTTGGGTGGTTGAAACCCTAACCCTAAGTCATTTGTAGCTTTTTGCATTCTCTTTGAGAATTCCAAGATGACTAGGGAGTATAAGTTACAAAATTTTGATTGAGTAAGGGTTCCAAACTTTCTTTGGTCCCAGTTGGTTGTTGATAGTGTTATACTGATAGAGGAGTGGGATTTTGGGTATTTCCTATCTTTGTGTTATTTTGATTTTATATTGATCCTGAATATGTTAATGAAAATACTATTGAGTTCCAATCTTGCATTTGTGTATGTCTTCTTGTTTCGGTTCTAAGCTCATATGTGTTAATGTCACAAAGTTTGTTAGCATATGGTAAACAAAGAGTATTGTGATGTCATCTTTGAGTTCCTAACAAAGTTAGGATTAAAGTCTTTTAGGTGGGTTCAGTGAGTTTACAAAAAAGTAAGAATCTGATGTCCTTGTGTTTGAGGGAGAGGGGTAATAGGCAAAGCACTTATCCTGAGCCCAAGTGTTTGATTCAATCTCTTCAGCTGATGTATGTAACTGGGTGACTCTTTGCCCTAGGTTAAGGCACTGGTCCATCCTCTGGAGGCATTTCATTGTCATCAACCACACACAAACATTCAAATGATAAAATCTTAAAGCAGTTAGTAAAGAGTATATAGTTGTATATCATTTAGTGATTCCTTTCAAGAAGTGAATCAAGGGTACACCCACCTGAGCATTGAGGCTCAAAGTGTAGGAGGATCTCTTTTGATCCTTGTTAATTGGCCCTCTTTCTTATAGAGTTTGGAGTGGTGATAGAGTCAAAGTGTTATTTAAGTTATCCATCAAAGTATAAATCTACAAGTGAAGATCAAAGGGAACTCCCAACAGGATATTATAAACTTTACTATTTCTCCTTGCTCGATTAATACAGAATATTTTGGTGAATATTAACTCAGCTATTATTGTCAATCGGTATACACTACACTAACTCTATATATACTAAAATCTTCAATTACTGTCCACATTAACTTGTTTAGTTTTCATCTTTAATGCATACTAAGTTCATGTAATACAATCAAGTTAAAAAAATGATGTCATGGACTCATTAATAAGTTACCCAATGTATACCTTAGTCATATCTCAATATCCATCTCATCTCATGTAGATATTTCATTCCTTTAACATTCTGCTTCTTCATATTTTTTAACTATCATGATAAGTGTAGTCAAGATTAGTTGACATCAATGACAACATATTGACTTATTTGATTTCCTTACATAACACTTTAGTAACTCTATGATCTCCAATCACTATCTTTCACTTGTCCATTCAGCTCAAGAATATATTCAATCAGTTGTCGACTATCAACATTGAGGTGGTATTCATTGCTTTGAAAGAAGATTAAGAAGAAGAAGAAAGGTATGTTCAAACATCACTTATTTCTAAAGTTAGCAAGAATGATACTTGGATTATTGATAGTGGTTGTACACATCATATGACTGGTGATGAAGACAAATTTGAATACCTTGAACATTATAATGGTAGATTTATTAAAATGGAAAGTGATACACCTTGTCTAGTAAAAGGAAGCAGGCCTATATTGTTGAAAAATAAGATCAGATGTGAGAATACATATTGAAGTTCTCTTTCTATCAAAAAAAATAAAAATGAAATTACAGTTTAGTCAAGGTAAGTCAAAATTACGGTTTAGTCTTGACTTAAAATGTTAATAAAATATGCAATAATGATAATAATGTTGTCAAACCAATTTCACCATATGGATGCTACAAAACTAAATTAGAATGAAGCACATTGATATCTATTTTAGAAAAAATAGTTATGCTCTATGAAAAATAATGTAACTCTTTGAAAATGACATTTTCAATAACATATGAGTTTTCATGGGAGAAAGAAAAAAGAATTGAAATAAATTAAAAAATATATTTAGAACCTAGATATAAAATCTTAAAAAGACTCTAATTTACTTCATCATCTGATTTCAAATCATTTAAAAACAATATGCATCCAAATCTAAAAGTTTTTTTTGCGAAATGTCAAGTTTTGTGTCCATTTGAGGAAAAAATTGTAACACACTATTGTGTGTTCACCCAACTACCAACTCCAAATTGGTCATGAAAATAAAGACAACAAAATAATACACACCAAAAATGAATATCACGATATAAACTCCCCACTTGTACCCCACTTATAAAAGACAAAAAATATTAGCGATTTCTCTAGGCATAAAAAAGATCGCTTCCAAAATATAAATCTTTTCATCCTGAACCATCAAAAAATATTTCTCTAATTCAAATAATACTTGTATATCTATATCCATATACCAATCTATATGCCCAAGAATCTTTTGTCACCAACATTATTATCTAGTATGTTTTCCTCTCTACCTCTGCTCTTTCCTTTTCTTTATCTTCTCTTCTACCTTTAATACTTGATAGGCTTCTTCAATGGTACCCATCTTAACCAAACTGATTTTATCTTCTATAAAATTTCTTGATCCAATTAGGTACCATAAAATTATTTCAACTTAATCAATCATGTGCTCAGATATAATATCCAATCCCTAGAATTTTTAAGTATATTCCCTTACAGTAGTTTCCTTTTCTTTCAAATTTTTCATTCTTGTTGAAAACCTAACTTGATAACCACTCGATAACAATTTACCCTTTGATTTTCTTACAATCTTATCCTATATCTTGACCTTTTTTTTTCCTCTTCACTTTTGATCAAGATGCATATGTTGCTACCATAAAGATGCATTTCCTTTAAACTTTTTACAAGAAATCTTCACCTTCTTATCTATAGGTGTACCTTCATATTTAAAATATTTATCCATTTTAAAGATTCTTTCCAATAATTTATCTAAATCCAACATTCCATTATATTTAGGAGGGTTGAAATATGGTTTAGCATTCACAATTGTTAAAGCTATCAGGAATATTTCTTCACCTTGATCAAGAACAATGACCCTTGTTCTTCCCCTTCTTCTACTTCCTCAACTTCATCTTCACTAACATCTTCAATAGGTCTTCCTCTTCTTTGGACTTCCTCAAAAACTTCAAGCCTTACAAAAATTTGTCTCAACACATCCATTACAATAGGATTGACATCTCTCCTTCCATGAACTCATTTTGAAACCCTCTGCAATCATAGGATAGATTGTAATCGTGCATCCTACAACCAATTCAACTAGGGTTTTCTACAAACAAAATATTTTCTCTTATATGACTTGATGTAGCTCCAAGGTGGAAGAACTGCAAAGTATATGCCCAACCTTGTAGCTAAGTGTAACATGGAGAAGCAACAACACAAATCTAGAGAGAGAATACATGATCTGATATATTTATTTAGAGATTAAACATACATGTCAAGCTATCAGGCCTTCCCATTTGAGGCCATATAAATTGAAATGAGTCTCAAATCTAGGTTTTTTCAACCAATAGAACTTAATTCTCAAGATACATTGAGTTATTACATTTGGGCAATGCCTCGAAAGGTCAGACAAGAGAGAATTACATTCCCAAGAAGAAAACATGTATATTAAATAGGTATGACCCAAAATATGAATCAAATATCCATGAAAGGAAACCACAAGATGTGGGATCATAGGGAATGATCCATGAGAGTTCCATGAAGCACATGCTACTATTGGAATAGTTGAATGCTAAGGATTAGAAACCACACATCAAATCTATAAATAGGTCCAAGAAAGAAACAACCACATTACTTATGAACACAAAATAAATCATAACTCAAATAGCCACGAACAACAACAGGTGTGATCATAGGAAGATGATCCCAGACATGTCCAGAATAATAATTTCCAATCACACACACTATCTCTAAAAGATGAAAATCAACAAACATAATCTCTCCAACTAGAAAAGAAGATCAAAATAACAAGAACTATTTTTGGTTGATGAAATATTTCCATGAACCTAAGATGCTCTTGTATCAATTGTTAACTGATTTAGTACTGACAATGAGATAATTACCCTTTGATTTATATCTTAGAGAACTTTAACCTTCTCATTTATCCTATGGAGGCCATCAATGTTTTTTCCCATTGTCATTTTACTCACTACCCACACCACTCTCAAAATCTCTTGGACCTTATGAAAGTCTACCTCTAGAGCCTTTATTCACTCTTCATGGTCCTCATTCAAATTTTTTATGCCATTGTCAAGAGAATGCTTGTTTAAAGGGATAACATACAGGTTCTCATTAGACTAATTGACCTTCTCCTTCAAATTATTGATCTCCTAAATGATCAACAAAAATAGAAAACTTTCATTGTCCAATAATTTTTTTAAAAGGAACTAGCAATCAGATTATCAGATACCGAGGAACCCATCTCCCTAGGGCTAGTCCTACCACCATCTATAGGAGTAACCCCATTAACACCCACATCTTCCATAGACCCACCAATGTCATTCTCAAAAACATTCTTAAAGTGGGTGGATTTGATGTTGACATTGATACAAGGGAGCCCAAAAATCTTATTTCTTCCCTTCATAATCAGCATAGAAATCTAAGCCACACCTTAACCTTTTGCATCTCTATTAGGGTCAATATAATCTTATACATTCAATGTCATCATTCTCGTCAGATAAAAGAATTCTATTTTCACAAGTGGGAATGTGATTGGGGACTTTAGGCTTGGATTATGAGGGACCAGATTTGTTAAAAATATGGTAAACCTTGCCAGCATCAAAGTCCATCTACTACTTAGATGAGGTATCCCCATAATAGACACAAACATTTTTCTTAAATTCAATGCTATTTTTATCCACAAGGTTCCTCTCGACATGCTTAACCTTGGCATATTCCATAATAAAGAGGATCAAGCCCTCATGGATAATTGGGGAGACCATACTTTTCTCATGGTCTCTAATACTATAATTCAATGAAAACACCAAATGAAAGGAAAAAGATATATATTTTCTATGCTGAAAGTGATTAAAAATGACAAAGTGATAACTAAAGATGCTACAAAATTTATCATCCAAGGTAAGGTAGCACATAATGGCCTTAGTAAAATCTCATCATGGATTTGGAAGTGAATATCTCTCCCAACCACCATTAGTATCTTTTCTCACCTTTTCCCTTTCTTTTGGATAGAAGAATATATCCATCTCTTTAGTTTCATATTTTTTATCGCTATAAAATTTAGATCCTTTAATCAAGGTAATGGAGACCTTAGCAACCAGATTTTCATTCACCTATAACTGAAGGTCATATACATAGAGAAGCCTATGTTTCAACCAATGAACAAAAGCCTTGGTCACAAGGGAAACTTCTTCATAGAGCTTCTCAATATACCCCATCAATTTTCTTGCATAGAGCTCACTGCAAACTACTATATTTTTTCATTTCTCATAAATGATAGGCTCGAGATAGTTTTGTGACCCTCCATTCTACAAAAATATCAATTCGTAGCCAAAAAAAATTGCTAACACAACTGACCTTTGAAGGGAAAAAATGAAAGTGAGAAGAAGGGAAACTAGAAGGTTCAACTCTTTCAATATAATGATATCATTCCAAGGACACCAATACTAGCATCATCCTCCATCATTTCCAAAGACATATTACACATCGCACACTCTATAACTATTTCAAAGTAATATATAGAGATCCATTGGAATATAATCATTAATGATCCATTCTTTCTTACCTTGTAAAGTGACCCAAATGTTGGCTAATCTATCTACCAAATGGTTGCCTTCATGGTCAATGTGTGAGATCATATAATCATTAAAGTCCCTAAGTAATTTAAAACAATCTTTAATGATGGGATTAATTGTCTAGCTAGGAGGGGAGGTTCCCTTCAAACAATTAATGATATTGAGAGAATCACTTTCCAACCACACCCTTCTCAAACCTTACTCTCTAGTCATTTTTATCCCAGCATAGGCTACAAAAATGTCAAAAACGTGGTTTGTTTGTACATGCTAGAGGAAAGGCCACCATCTAGACAAGTCTGTCATACTTATCACATACTACTCCCCCACATCTTGTAGGTCTAGGATTTCCCTTCATCGCCCCAAAGTTGGATGCTAAATAGTTGTTAGTAGGTATTTATAGAATTTTTTAGGTCTATGTGAAGACCCGCAAAGGTTTTTGAGTTCACTATTAGAATAAAGAAATATGTTTTAAGAGCAATCACGTGAGTCACAAATAATACACAAATCTTCATGTTTGTTGGAAAATGGTTATAAGAGTCGCAAATAATACATAAATCTTCATGTTTGTTGGAAAATGATTATAAGATATGTTACAAATTTGAGGAAAATAATTATAAGTAAATATTTAAATAAATTAGAGTGATATAATGGTGAATATGTACTCCATTAGAATTTTCCATGACACATTTCAAGGAAAAATAAGGTTTATTCACCAGTACAATGGTATTGAAATAGTTTCCAGTTATGTGTTATATCACGATAAACCTATGAAGAAGTTGTGGTTTTCTTTTTTGCAACATTCACCAACAAGCTTATAATCTGGTACAGGTGAGCGTACACATATATACGTTCATGGAAGATTTTATGCTTTGAAAGAATTTTAATCACTTAAATGAATCAGCGCTGGGTGCACACTTGGAGGAAATTTCTTCATTTTTTGGAAGCGTGTGAGGAATGTGATTGCCGCTGCCGCATTTGTTCATAACGGATTTCTTCAAATCATGTTTCGCGCTCAAAAATGCCTTTCGCCTTGGTGTCTTCTGCGTAGGTGGGCCTGGACATGGTGCTCGGGGCCCGTTGAGACGATGACTTCCAGGCTTTCTTTCGGGCCTGCGATGACTTTTCCATTGTATCAATCATCCGCGAATTCCTGTTTGTAAAGTATGACATTGCATCTTTCCATGATCACTGCTTTTACATTTCCTCTGATTGCTCACTCCTAAGTAATTGTTCTTCATTTTTTGTTTAGTTCAATGCTATTTGGAGAATTTTGAGATATTTGAAAAAAAAGTCTTTATCACGCGGATACTACTCCCTTAGGAATGGGAATGTATCTAAATTCTTAAGAATGCCATCATTTTGTACTTGAGAGTATACAGGTGGAGAAGAGGTTTAAGAATACCTTCTCAGACTTTTCTTTATTATAGGAGGATATGGTCCTTTTGTAGCCTTGCATAGGATCCCAACCTTTCATTTCTTTGCAAACTCCTTGCACGATTTAGACCAGGTCAGAAAACTGAAATCTATAAAATAACCCCGCAATAAAAAAAATAGGAAAAGAAATCAACCCATCAAATATTTAGTAAACTAATATAGACAGCTACAATTATGACAAAAGTTGTGCTTAGGAACATTATATACTAGGGGAAATAGGAAAGACAGAAAAGTGTGAGCCGTGGATTTTTGAGAGGTTGTATTTGCCTTTGTTTTGGAGACTGGATTCAGATTTAGAAATGCAAAGCAAAGGTGCGGATGAAGGATTCTACATATGTGTGAACAGTTATATGTTCAGGAGAAATGCATTAATAATGTGCTCCTAGTTAAAACTTCTAAAAATGCGCTATAGAGAACAACACTCCTTGTGTAAATTAAAAAGATAAATTGGAAATCACAAATAGAGACATTAGTTTTAGCGTGGTTCACCAATTTGGCTACGTCCACCAGAAAGCAGAGTAGAGATCTTATTATTATTATAGCTTACATACAAAGGGCTTTGCCCTCATATTTATACAATAGTCTTCAAGAGAAGACGAAGAGACAAAGATTGGAAGAAGAAAGGAACAGTCAGGGAATATGAACCGAATAGTCGGACTTCACACCCAACAATCTCCCACTTGAAGTTTGACTAATGTCGCAACGTCACATCTGAACAACCTCTCACTGAAACTCTACTTTCCTTTACCAATACTATGGTAATCCATTGCCAATAGACAATCTGCATAGCTGAAATAGCAACCACAACCAGTTGCTAATCATATCTAACTAGCCATACAACATCAATAGATTTATAACCAACATATCTAGCCCATACAACTTACCATGTAGCAAATAATTACATCTTCCAACAAAACACATCAAAAAACCATTGACATGCAAAAACCTAGAAGATCATTATAGACTAATCCAAATTGTATGAGCAATGTCAACCAAAAGTTGACTCAATCTACCAATCAGCACAGAGAAGGTGTGGTAATAACTTGAGATGATCTGCAAACCGCAACCAAACTGCTGCAAAACCTCACATGACATCTTCCAAGTCCTCATAAAAAAGAACACATATTGTAGTTTAAAAACAATGAAGTACAACTACAATAGATGACCTCAAAAACTCTTGGAATCATGCAAACCATAACTCATCCTTCTACCAATACCATCAAGTGCTCAGTTGTGCCTTGTATGATCTCCTTTACCTCCCTAAATAAGAGCATTTACAACACCCAACCACCATGGATGAAAGATCTTGTTAAACAAGAAGACCAAACTCAAAAATATTCCAAAACTAGGAACAATCTCAACCATCTCCTAAACCCAAAAGCACAAGGAGATAAATCTACTGAGTAGACCAAGAGTAGGGAGTGAGAATGATCCTCTTGGATACTCCAAGTCACAATGACTCTTCTTCAAGAACAATCTCCTCTAGGTCTATAATGAACTCGCGTCCATCCACAGGTGTAGGCTCCTCAGTCTTCATGCTGAAACCTCCAAATAGAAACTGCCTTAACAAATGTTCTCTAAATCAAGAGAATTCTAGCCTCACCCAAACGTCTTAGTTTTTAAGAGCACCTCCATGGTCAATACGCCAAAGTACTCCATACCAAAAGCACTAACAAGACCAATTGTCAAAACTCCTACTGCATGTCTGCATATCCCGGGAACACAACCTAACAACTTGATCTCCACAAATCAAAAAACTCATGCTCCAAAGAGTAAAACATGTCAAGAGAACCTGTATCATGCCAGCGCTCTAATCTAGAATCAAGAGCCCACCATGACACAATAACAAACATCTCCAATTACATGGAGGGAACCATCTCATGACAATAAAATTCTTGCTACCGAAACAAAAAACTCCCACTGTAGTGCGACACCAAACTATTCATGGTACCAAAAACAAAATCTGAAAAGTGATACCAATCATCGCACTCAACAGTTATACCTGAAGCTGCAATCACTTTGCAATCTACAAAAAGAATGGAACCAAAACAAATTTCTCCCTAATCTTCAAGCCAGTACGATATGAAATCAGAATAACACAACTCAGGCAGGCCCATTTTTCCTCAACTGGCATCTACAAGAAGCAGAATGCTAATACCCAATTCTGTCCTCACATAAAAAGAAGAAATTGTTTGCCTAGAACAGAAAATATTTGGCTCGAACTCTTCCCCGATAACCGTGCCTCAAAGGGATGACATAAAGCTTGGCCAAAATCATGGTCCCTCTTATAGCAGTAGCAACTTCTTTGCTGCACATGACACCCAATTATTTTGGCTATAGCATTAGTGCGCAATGACTCTGAGTGTCTGATTACACCATCAGCATCAATCATGATTAAATCTGCCTTCCTTCTCTATCTCAGCTTTAGCAGCCTGCCTGCCCTTGCCAATTGCTGCCTCAAAGTATCGATAAGCTACTCCAGATGGCTCGATCATATATATTTGAGGACCATCTCTATCATTACCTCCAAGGATAACTCCAGATCCAAAAGGCCTTAACCACCAATAAAGTGTACACAAATGTACATAGCTAGCAATTCGTTCACAGAGTTCCTTCACAGGGATTGGCTCGCAATACATACTTTCATAGCTAGTTGCCTCTGACTTTGCACGAGTCACAATTTGCCGACCTATTTATATGCTCAATTTACGTGTGCGTGATTATTCGTTGAAGCGAGTCTATTATCTCTAAAGGCTTGCAAAAATAATGAAATTATATGCAGGCAAAGTTGATCTTTTGCAAACCCAGTTGTATACAGGGCAATTAGAAAGGTCAAATTTGTCAAATATAATGAAAGTGGATTACATTTCTTAATATGAAAGACAAGTTATATCTACTATTGTAGTTTTAGTAGTGCAATTTTCACTCCAAATTATATCAAAACAACCCAAATCTAGGTTGTCTTTCATTGCAAATGAGACATCTAAAAATAAGCTAGTGGCCTGGAAAAAAAAATTGTTTACTGTCCACGGAGAAAAAAAACCACAAACTAAAATATAATTCAGCAGGGCTAAAATTAGTAAGAAATGAGGCCCTCAAATATTTAATTAAAAACAGCTTCATTTTTGACAAAAGTTGTGCTTACGAACATCCTATTTTAGTGCTCAAATATACTATTGGCAGCTTGAATTTGTAGTTCCAAGAAGAAAAAATATCACATTGATTTTTTTAATTTGCTGTTTTGCTGTGCCGTAAACACAATCTGGGAAACTCAAAGATTCTAACACTCCCTCCCTGCAAGGATGTTTTTATCAACCCCAAAGTATTGAATCCACAAAGTCGTAAATAACCGATGAATCTGACATTCCAAAAATAGATCAAAACGACCCAAATCTGCATTGTCTTTCATTGCAAAAGAGACATCGAAGAATAACCTATTCACGTGGAAACAAGTAAAATATGTCTGCTCTCCACCCAATTGAAAACTGAAATCTAAAATATAGCCCGGCAATGATAAAAATAGTAAAAGAAATAAGCCCATAAAATATTTAATAAATACTAGGCGAAATAGGAAAGACAGAAAAGGGTAAGCTGTGGATATTATTTTCCTTTATTTTGGACACTGTGAATTGAGATTTAGAAATGCAAAGGCAAAAGTGGGGATGAAGGATTCCACATATGTGTGAACATTTAAATTTTCAGGAGATATGCATTAACAATATGCTGCTACTTCAAACTTCTAAAATGCACCATAAATAACTACACTCCTTGGTCTACAATGGATTCAGCCCTCTTAATTAATTAAGGGTTTAAAAAGGATAACTTCAAACTAAAAATTTTCAAAAAGGAATACATTTGGAAGTAGGTCAAGCGTCAATGCTCTGCCAAAGAAGGCATGGAATAAAATTGAAATGAAAAATTATGAATTATTAGAATTTAATAAAAGAAACTTGCATCCAGAACTTCAAGAATATGGCATACAATAGATTTGAGAACAAAAATAACTTTTGAATGCGTAAGATACTCTTCTTGTTGGTGAGTTTGACAAAAGAAAAATTATAAAGTAAGCTCCTTGTTTTGATTGTGTTATTGTTTTTAGTATCAATTTTTGGATCACACTCTATGTTCTATCATCATGATAGAAAGAGTGCAAGAGATGAAAAAAATTGTGTCAATATTTTTAACATGGATGTTTTAGATCAAACTCCATGATCTAACATCAGAATAAAAGGGAATATAAGAAATTAAAAAAAAAAGTAAACTAATAAAAAACAAATTTCCAATTTTTCTTGCTAAACCCTACACAACTATTTCTTTTTCAAAAACCTCTAAAAATTGATAGCAATAGCACATTTTTGTTGAAAGAAATTTTGGATACCCTAATCGTCGAACAATGGCCATGATTGTCTTCGTATTTACTGAGGAAAAGAGATTTACAATTCAAATCTGCAAAATATTTACCTCATCTTTAAATTTTTAGTACCAGGAAAAGGAGAATCTATATTTGTCCCAAAACTTCACAAACCCGAAAAACAAATGTTACAATTGCAGAGAAAAAATGAAATGGAAAGCCGAAATATTCCAGATCAGAGCTGAAAATGATTTTCTTAGTAAAATCAGCCAAATAATTAGCATCCCAGAAATCAAGTTTGAAGGTGGACAAATTTTACAGCCACCATGAAAATTAACGAGCTTATGAGAATAGGAAAAAGAAAAGATACAACAAAAATAGCGGATCAAAGTCTTATGTAAACCAGCAACATGTAGAAACCGTCAACGAAATCATAAGTCTTACTTTCTTACTAATACTTATTCAGACTTCTGCTCGATGGATTTTTTTTACAATGTCAACGTTCCACAGCACTTGAGAAGGATGCCAAGCATTGTGGGAGACCATCTTTTGAGGAGATCCCACTTCTGTTCTTTCCACGTTTTTCCAGGCTCAAACAGATAAATCATTGCATAACCGTCCAATACATCTTTTCCGCATGTAACAATCTGGCCATGCCACATAGTCATACCGTCAACTGAGGACAAGTGATGAAGCTGCGTTCCACATATATGGGGTCGATTTTCCACACAATCAAATTCTATAACGCTGCTTTCACAGACGAAGAATAATTGTCCGAATGCAGGTAGAGGAGGGCAAATAACATTAAACCTAAATGCAGTAATGTGTCTCCATATTCGTGTGTTAGGATCGTAACATTGTAGACGTACCGTATTCAACGGTAGCCCCACCACATATAACTTTTTATCAGCAAACGCACTGTGGCAGTAGTGGCTGCTCCAAATCATAGGCGGGAGATATTCCCACTTTTCCTCCTCTACATTATAAACGGCTGCTGTAATTCGTTCCTCCGTGGGTGAAATGCCATATCCTCCAGCAATGTAGATTAGTCCTTTGTCTGAGTCCACCGAACACCCAAAATTAGTTCGTCTGTCAGGAAGGTCCGCACCTCGCCTCGATTTTCCTGAAATATGAAATTAACAGCGCAAGTAAAGCACTGGTCAGATTGTGAAATTATAATAACTTTTTAAATATAACTCGTTTTTGTATTGGGAACCAAAAAATAAGAGCGAAAGGTTTATTATTATATTTTGAACATCTCAGGAAAAATTGAACCATTTCTCATCTTATAAAAGAAATAAACCGACTTAATGAGGAAAGCAAGAGAATACCATAACGAAAATCATAGACGAAAAGTAACTCTTCCCTGTCATGAAAGCCCATGACGACCAACTTGTGATTGACGAAAACGCAGTGAGAAAAACATGTATGACGATGAGGAAGGTGGGGCAGCGTTTCAAGAGATTTTTGGACAGGGTCGAAGAGTTTTATTTCGTAATCTTCATTAACAATCACCGATAGTACAATCAATTCCTGGCTCGCACCAGATTTCTTTCTATTCTCATAAAACAGTGGGCTTGTCACAATACTTTCCCAAGATTTACGTACAGAAGTTAGCTTGTAGTGGGAAGTGCATGGCACTCTCAGCAAGCACTCTCTGCTAATTTCATTTGGAAGACCTGGAATAATTTCCATTGCACCTTGTCCCTGCAACTTTTTCTACTTTTTCTTAGCCGAAATATTGGTTGCAAAATCGTAAATGCTTTTGATAGTGATGAGGTGATCTACTCTTATAGGTTTGTATGGGTTTTTCTAGGCCGACATTACCTTCTCGGGAAAATAAAATTTTAAGCAAAAGCTAAATTTAGAAATGAATGAATAAGTTAATAATAATAAATAGTCATTGTTGAAGAAGTAGAATTATATATTTTTTATCTAAATACATACTTTTAAAGAAAAACAATAGTAATATACAGTATTATTCAAAATGAGTAAAATACAATAGATATTTAGTATAATTGTTTATGTATAAATGTTTTTAAAAGGATAGATTGTTTACTTTTTATAATAAAGGATGAATGCTGAATGTTAAATTTTTAGAATTTGTGTTTATCAAATATAGAAAAATGTCTATAAGATTAAGATGTAAAAGGGAGGCAAGTTTATGTTCAAGATATAGATTGTGTTTGAATTTCTTCTTAATATTACTAAACTAATTCATTCAAATCTCTAAACAATGTTAGATATATGTTAAACTTTTAACTAGAGAAATGTGTTAGCAATATGATGGTTATGCTTTTTCTATAAAATTCACTCTATGTATTTAAGT
Source organism: Chamaecyparis obtusa (assembly GCA_027943335.1). Taxonomy (NCBI): domain Eukaryota; kingdom Viridiplantae; phylum Streptophyta; class Pinopsida; order Cupressales; family Cupressaceae; genus Chamaecyparis; species Chamaecyparis obtusa. Next base: position 509 of record BSBK01012439.1, on the reverse strand, counting down.
TTGGCCATGTATGTTTGTCTTTATATTATTCAAATTATTTTGATAGCATATAGGTTTAAAACATATAAAGATCAAATTGAATTTGATTGTTAATATTTTTTCATATATTATTAAGCAAATATTTAGTAAATATAATTGAAATAATTATTTAATTGAATCTTTGAATAATTACAATGTTAAAATGGTCTATAATAACAATAAAATACACAACTTTTTATAAATATGTAAAAACTAAAATCATATTTCTATATATTTTAAAAAATTAAATTAATATAAAATAATACTTTAATAAATATAGATTTTAAAATATATAAATAGTCATTTTCTAATATACTATTCTTGTTTATCAATAAGATGTTATTCACATACATACATACATACATACATACATACATATGATAACAGTTTATTTTAATCTACAGTGTGTTTAAGGCAATATGTGGCATAGATGAATACCATTTTTACCCCTCCAAGACTTTCAAATCCAAGAGTTAATTGGGGTTATATTG
>BSBK01012438.1:0-144889 GCA_027943335.1 Chamaecyparis obtusa | reverse complement strand
TATATATATGTATGTATATATATATATATATATGTATGTATATATATATATATATATGTATGTATGTATGTATATATATATATATATATACATACATACATACATATATATATAAACATACATACATACATATATATATATATATATATATATAGACATACATACATATATATATATATATATATATATATATATATATATATATATATATATATATATATATATATATATATATATATATATATATATATATATATATATATATACATACATACATATATATATATATATATTGTAGATATAATATTACTAATATTATATATTATAGTTGGCATGAGAAGATGGAGACACTTTGTGGGTGAGGTGATGAGATATATCACCATAGTGTCATAGATACCTTCATCCTCATAGATCAAGTATGGATCACAACGAGACCTTGGGCATCATAAGGATTTATTCAAGTCAGTATAGGTAGAAATGTAGCTATTGATAGATGAGAGAGATTGACTCCAAGAAAAGTTGGTAGAGAGCCAATGTGAGATACAAGAGATATGAGGGGTACTATGAGGTCGTGCTGAGAAAAGATTGTCTAGGAGCCATTCATGATCCATGAAATCTCATAAACCTTCATCCACAACATGACCACCATCTTCTCATCGAAGAGTCAAGGGATCAGGGAGTCATCATCCCACAGAGGAGCAATGATATGCATTATGTATGGTTTGATATATTGTGCACATTTTGTACAATGCCAACTATGTATCTGACATTTTGATATAGTGACATTTTATGTTTTGATGTATATTGCTGCTTTTAATACCTCTATGATTGATTATGTAATAAATGCCATAAATATTAAAAATGATACACACGTGATTTAATTAAAAGTCAACTTTAATTAAATGTAACAATTATGAAGTTAGATGCTTATGTAAATAGATGAACATGTAATCTATCTATCAAAGATAACTAAACACTAATCTATTCAAACATAACATGTGAATGAAAAAAAATGTGCAAGTATCTTCTAAGTAATATCCTAACTGAAATGATTAGCATATTGCAAATAAATTCAAGACCAAAACATGAACATTTTTTTCAAGAACAAAGCAATACATGAAAATAACAACTATTAATATATAATTCTCTAAAAGATACTAACACACATAAAGATTGAAACAATAAGGGAAGGAAGAGAGGAAGAAGGAGAATAAAAAGAAGAGTTAAGCATAGTACCAATGCAAACACATAACATTTATGGGGTCCCTAAGTGGTATACCATCCATATTAGCTAATTTGTATGTTCCAAAACTGTAAACCTCAGTGATGATGTATGATCCAAGCGAATTAGGAATGAATTTGCCTCTTTCTCTAGGTAGAGAATTTAAATTTCATTGATTCTCATAAAGAACCAATTCTCTAACTAAGAAAGAACATTTACTCACCTTATGATTATATTTATTCTTTATAGATTTATGATATGCTTGAATATGTTCAAGGACATTAATACAATTTTCATCCAACATTTCAAGTTGTTGAATTCATTGTTCTTTGCAAGTGTCATTATCAATTATGCCGACTAAGGAAACTCTTAATTATGGTATTTACAACTCTAAAGGCATAATAACATTTGTACCATAAACTAGAGTATAAGGAATTGTTCCTATTACAGTACAAACATCTGTCATATGATATGATAAAATATAGGTCAATTGCGTATGCCAATCCTTAGCATGTTTGTTGACAATCTTCCTAAGAATTTTCTCAATGACCTTTTTAGATTCTTCATCTTGACCATTAGATTAAGGATAGTATATATTAGAAAAGAATTTCTTGATATGATATTTTTCCAAAAAAATTGTTACTTCCTTATTTTTAAAAGGAGTACCATTATCAAATATTATCGTTGATGAAATACCAAATATAGCAATAATATTCTCTAGGAGAGAATTGAAAATGACATCATCTATAGTATAGCGAAGGAGAATCTCTTCCACCCATTTAGTGAAGTAATCAGTAGCAATGATGATGTAAGTATGTCCTTGAGAAGAAGGAGGTGATACTTTTCCAATGAGATCCAAGCCCCAAAGATTAAAGGGCTATGCATCTACCTGAGGGCGGAGTTCATGTGCAAAGAATGGATGAGATTATTGTGATTTTGACATTGAGGACATCATTTAATAAAGGTAAAAGAATCTTGTTCCATAGTTTACCAATAATATCCTATATAAAGGAGTTTGTTAACTAAGGAATTTCCACCAATTTATGTCTGCCACAAGATCTTGAATGAACCTCTTGTAAAACCATAGGAATATTAGTTTTATTAAGGCATCAAAGTAAAAGATCATTGTAAGAGTGCTTATAAAGAATGTCAGCAAGAATGATGTATCTTGTAGCAAGTTTATGTATCCGAGCTCTAGTATTTCTTATTGTTGATTCTGGAAAAGTACCATTTCACAAATAATTAAAGATGTGTGAATACAAATCATCTAAATGAAGATTAAAATAACAAGCCTAACTATTAGAACTTTTAGAGATAGAAGGATCGACAAGATTGTGTATGATAAATTGATAACTTTCAGCATTGTCTTCTATAGAGATAAGAGAAGATGCACTTTCCATAGCATCCGCATGTCTATTATCCTTATGAGGTAAGATGGAATAGAATTAAATGATAATTTATCAATAAAGATTAAGGATAAATCATTATATTGAGTCAACTCAGAATGTTTATCTTGATATGCTCCATTGATCTATTGCACAATTAATTCTAAATCCCCAAATATTTTAATATGTTTCACCTTAAGGGATAAAGTCACTTTCAATCCGGTGATAAAGGCTTCATATTCCACAATGTTATTAGTACAAGAAAAGTTGAGATAATATGATAAGGGTATATGTTTCTTTAAAGGAGATACAAGAATAAAACTGACACCAGAGCCAGTTCTGCATCTAGATCCATCAAAGTACAACTCCCATGTATCATCAATGTCTATAGGTAAAACAAATTTGTCATGGAAAGTGATAGGATTAGAAGTTCAAGTAGGTGAAGGAGCTTTGGTGAAATGACCAGTTAAATCTTGTCATTTAATAGATTTTTGAGAAACAAAATTTAAATCAAATTCACTCAACATCATAAACCATTTAGCCAAGTGTCTTAAAAGATCAATTTTTGAAAAAATATGTTTCAAAGGATCAAATTTTATGATGGCATTGATTTTAGCATTGAGAAAATAATGTCGGATTTTTTGGCAAGCAAAAAATAAAGTGAGACATTGTTTTTATATCTGAGTATACTGAGTTTCATAATCCATCAAAGTATGACTAATGTAATACACTAGTCATCCTTATTCATTCTTATTGTGTTGGGATAAAACAACAACTAAAACATTATTAGAAGAAAAAGCATATAAGAAGAATGGTTGATTAGGTTGTAAAATAAGAGGATTAGCAAGATAGTGTTTGAATTTCACAAATGTTTGTTAACAATCATCATTACATGAGAAAGTAGTATCCTTCTTTAAAAAGGAAGTGAAAGGAATTGTATGATCCACCAAGTGTGATACAAATCAATGATTAACTTATATTTTTCCTTGCAAACTAAAGAGTTGTGAGATGTTTTGGGTAGGTGGAACATTTAAAATTACATCAATCTTTTCAGTATCCACTTCAATACCCTTATTTGAGATTATAAATCCAATAAGTTTTTTGCTATATACACCAAAGACACATTTCCATGGACTCAAGCACCTGTTATATTTACGCATTTGCTCAAAGATTTGTCTAAGAAAAGTAACATGATCCTTATGAGAAATGGACTTGGCAAGAATGTCATTAACATAGTCTTCAAGAATCTTATGGATATAATCATGAAAGATGAGCATCATAGCGCATTGATAAGTAGTGCCTGTATTTTTTAATCCAAAGGGCATAACGACCCAACAAAAGGTTCCCCAAGGAGTGATAAAAGAAGTTTTGTATTGATCTTGAGTAGGAATGAAGATTTGATTATAACCAAAGAAACCATCCATGAAAGATAATAAATCATGTCCCGCTATGTAGTCCACAATGACATCAATGTTTGGGAGTGGGAAATCATCCTTCAAAGAAGCTTTATTTAGGTCTCAAAAATCTATAAACATTTTGATTTTATTGTCACCTTTAGATATGATTAAAATGTTTGAGATCCAAGGAAAATAATCAATAGGATGAATAAAGCCAATGTAAAGGAGTTTTTTAATTTTAACTTTCACAAGGAGAGAAATGCTGGGATTCATCTTGCATATCTTTTGTTTCACCGACTTCACATTAGGGAGAAGAACAATGTTATGTCTATAATTTTTGGATCCATGCCAGACATATCAGAGTAATCCCAAGAAAAGACATTAGGAAATTGAAGAAGAAGATAAGTAATCTCTTTTCATTCATCCTGATCTATACATTTGCCAATTTTGATCACTTTTCTAGTGTTATAAGGATCCATTTGCACATCAATGGTTTTAGTGATCAAAATATTACTTTTTTGAGAGACATCCATAGGTAAAGGGGAATCATGTTTATGTTAAGAATTAGTCTCTTTTCCAAAGTATGCTTCAACATTTAAATAATAAGGAAATCCATGAGTATGATGAAAAGAAGGAAGCTAATCATATGCCCCCAAGAATTCAGCTAAAGCATAATCATTACTAAAGGTATCAAAAGAAAGTTTTTGATCAAAATCAATAAGTTGAGGATTCACAATTTTTAAAATTCCAAAAGAGTTATTGTTGACACATAGAGTAACTAGTTGTGGTTTCTTATAAGGATTAAATCCCAATCCATAATAATTTTCATGTCCATCATTTAGTAAGGCACTTGAATTCCTTGTTCATATTTTCCACATCTATTCCCATTGAATCCATGTTTTTCTAATAAATGATAACCAAGACCATAATAAGAAGCCATATCCAAAATAGTTAATGGAGCCTCGCAAGTCACAATGTCATAAAAAATAGGTTTGATAGTTTCTAAAGATTCATTAGGAGAGGAAGTAGCAACAAAGTTGTTACTAAGCTCACCAGAAAGAGGAGTTGTTGTTTTGGATTCTTTGTCAAGTTTAGATTGTTCAAGTTCAAATGTTGGGGCTTTGTATTCCCCAACATAAGTCAGTGTGAAATCTAAGGATCCCTAATCATCATCTAAAATGTCATTAGTATTGTAAGGATCATCCTTAGGTTTGAGATCTTATTTTTCTTAAATAGACATAGGTTTATTATTTGTTTTAGTATGCAAACAACTATTCATTCTATCATCGACAAGTGTGTACATTAGATTTTTGTAGATACACTTGAATTTTTGATGAAGAGCTGAAGGAAAAACATGCATAGCATGTAACCAAGGTTTTCCCAAAAGAAGGTTATAATTAAGAGGTATAGGCATACCATGAATAGGGGTGTATAGAATAACTAGACCTACCTTAATAGGTAAGGTGATAATACCCAATGTTTTCTTAGCAACATTTTCAAAGCTATGAATAGGAATGAAATCAAGTTTTATAGTTGAAATATTAGCTTTGATCTCTTTCAACATGTCCATACTACAAACATTTAGTCCATACCCATTATTAATTAAGGTCCTACAAATGAGATTACCATTTATAAGGACAACTACCATAATAACATCATGTTGATCTTGAATTTATTTAGAAGGTAAATCATCTTGAGTAAAGACAATTTGATCTTGGATAGGAGTGACAGGCATACATTCCAAAAAGGAATTGATGTTATCCTGATTAGGTGGTGGTGTTGGAAGAGTGGTTAAATATTTTTGCAAGGATTCATAATATATAGGAGAAGTTTGAATAAGTACCCAAAGGGAAATATTAGGAGTATCATCTAATTGTTCTACCAAATAATACTCCTTTCTATGTTTGGGAGATAAGTGAGGTGGTGGAGGAAGCATAGGTTGAGAAGGTTGTAGAGAAGTAGGAACAACCAAATTAGTGGGTTGACTATTATTTCTTATATGACAGGTGTGAGACACCACATGATAATCCTTAACAAAATCCAAAGGACTTCTAGATTTTCCTTTCACAGTTATAATAGGGTTGTTCAGAGTTTGAAAAGAATTTTTTTGATTATATCTTTTAATCATAATCACAGGTGTAGTAAAAGTTTGAGAAGAATGTTCTTGAGGATAACCCTTGATAGTAATCATGGGTTTATTAGTTACCTTAGGTTAAGCATGGACAACTACTTTAGGTGTTTCAATATTGAAAATAAAGTTACTCAAATGAAGAAAGGTAAGCAATTTTTGATAAAAGTTTGGTTGAAGAGACATAGAGGGATATTGAGTAGAGATGAAGATGAAATAATCAAAGGCTTCACCCATCATAATAGAATATTTACTACTAGATGACTCAGAAGGGTTATTAACATCATGAATACTAAAGGAATCATCAAAATACTCATGAATAAAGAAATCATACATGTTTCTAAAGACAAATGAAATGTAATTTTTTTTGTATTTTTCAAAATGTAAATGAAATGCAAGAAATGAAAAGAACAATTTTCTCTCATTTTATGATTTTAAGATGAAACAAATAGTAGATCTAACTAACAATGAAGATAATGAATGCATAAAAATCAGATCCTAAGCCAATGAAATACATGAAAAAATAAATCTAAATGCTAAATGATAATGTCTTTAATCTTTTTGAGATTTGAAAGAGAAATATATGCAAGATCTAACGAACCAAAAAAGGGTATTGTGCATGAAAGGTTCAGGTTCACCAAAATGTATAATGGGAAATGGTGAGAAATACGAAGATGTAAATTACTCATAAAATCAATGCATTATACATTAGAATTCTAAACCCATGCCTACAATACAGATTTAATAAGCACAACCAAGGGAAGGGTGCCAACTTGGGATTTATGCCTTGTATAGCTAGATTTGGTTGATTCCAATAGAGATTGACAAATGATATGTAAATGTAGTGAAAAAATATAATCTATAAAAGTATATTGAAGGAAACAAAGACAAGAATGAATGCACTTGGAAGAAAAAGTGAAAAATACACTTTGAGTCTAAATTTCTTAACTATCAAAGTCTCAGAACTAAGTGTAACTTTAGATCTAGTAGTCTAAGACCTGTAACTAACTTCCCTGAGGGTTTTAATGATATTTGGGAGGAAAAAGTCAAACTAGACAACCTAGTCCTAGGAATAGGTTGAGTTAGTAATGCTCAATGGAGAAAACCCAATGAGGAATAAATTAAGACTCTTACTATGGCTTCCATTTCTCAAGCCAGATCCTCATATAATATGAGGAATAGAAGAGTAGACCTTGATTAAGGTGTACCCAGGTTAGTATTTGTAAAGGATGATTACCAAAATAAAGTTTCTCCAAAAATAAATGTAATCAAAGGCAAGGGTGGTAACAACAAGAAAGAAGAAACTGTTCTTGTTCAAGATACTAGAAATAATGAGGATGTTGCCACATACAAAAGAAACAAAAGGGTTGGTAAGGTAAAATATTTGTCTAATCCTTTTATTGAGCCCCCAACCTTTGACATGAGACATGCCTTATCTCAAATGAAAGTCTCAATCCCCTTGTTGGAAATGTTGAAGATAAAAGAACATAAGGCAACAACATTGGCCTTGATAAATGAACACAAAGATATGCTTGTTGTATTAGAAAAGGAGAAGCTAGTGGATGGACCTAAGATAAGCAAGGAGATTTCTAGCTTCTATGTTGGAAATATTGTAATCCAAGAACCATCTTCAATTGATCCTTTCTATGTCACTCTGATTGTCAATAACTTTTTGCTAAAAAAATGTATGATAAACTCTGGTGCTGTAGCTACTGTGATACCATACCATGTTATGAAGGAACTAGGACTTCAAGTTGATACATCCAATGGAAGATGTTATGCCATGGATAATAGGGTAGTTCCTGTGGTGGGAACCTTAGTGGGAATAGAAGTGAAGATTGATGCATTCCCTAAGGCTAGATATAAAATAGACGTAGTTGTAGTTGATACCAAGCCTCATTATGGTATGCTACTATCAAGATAGTGGGAAACAATAGTGGGAGGAAAATTGCAGCTAGACATGTCCTATGCTACTATACATATAAATGGTACTGATGTTAAGTTGTATAGAGAGCCTCACTCTTCTGTCATGGTTGAGATGGTAGCACCTGAAGACTTGAATTGTTGTGTTGACATTTATATGGAGAATTTTATCATTGAAGAAATCAAGCCACAATTGGAGAATATTGATCCAATAGTTGATGAGCTGTTATTGTAGCAAAATGGGTTGTGGCAGAAGTACTTTGATGGAGGATGCTCTAAAGAAGGATCATGAGCTCATGTATTGTTCATATCCCCATTAAGTATTACTTTTAAGTATTCCTTTTTGTTGAATTTTTAGTGCACAAATAATACTATTGAGCATGAGGCATTGATATTGGGATTAGATATTTCCATAAAGCATGGTATAAAATGTTTAAAAGTTCATGGAGATTCCCAATTGATCATATCTTAGATTAGATCTAAATATGTTGCCAAGGATAACAGACTAAAATTGTATAGAAATGTTAGGAATAAATGTGAAATATATCCTATGGGGGAGTATTCATAGCAATTCTATAGTAGTTGTTGTTGCATTCATGACTATGATTGTCATTGATGTCAACACAATGATTTGCTGAAGATTAGCAGAGAAGTAGATAATGTTTGTATTAGTGCACGTGGGATATTGAAGATCAAGCTATTTGGAGTTGAGGACTTACTCTATGATGTTTCTTGAGATCATGGTTAAGAGTGCATATGGAAATTCAACTATTCATGACAATTATGTGTAATTAAGTGGAAGCAGTATTCAGGCAGTGTTCCTAAGAAGCAGTTTGTGGAAATCAGATGATATCTCCTAATCGGGATAGAATCTAAGCATGCAAAGTTGTAAAAATGATGAAGACATGATGATTGTGATGTGGACATGATAGAAAGGTTAGAGGTCACATGAGTGAAGAATTATCTTAATTAGAAGCTGACAATTTTATGTAATTGTGGAATATTTTATTTTGTAATTTGTATGCTGACTCACTTGTAATTATTTGAGTGTGGTATAAGGGAAGGATTATTTTCCTTATTTTAATGGAGTATTATGTGGAAGTGAATTGTGGAATTGAGAAATACTTGTTGTAAGAGGATATGCAAAGTACAGAGATCTGGTATTGAAATATGATGAAGCAGTTGGTGTGGTTTGGCATAGTCAGAGGAGAAGTGATAAGTTGTTGAGATCAATAATCTTTTGGTATTATTATGTTAAGTAATATAAAGATCAATTGGACAATGTGTTTAGTGATCTTTCCCTTGAAGCTATTTGGATAGTGGGTCCTTTTGTCTTCCATAACTCCTAACAGGGTTAGAATCTTTTAAGTGGGATTCAAAGTCTCCTAACAGAGATTCATATGTACTAAATGTATTTCATAAGGCTCCTAACAGAGTCCATCCTCTCACAAGGAATTTTCATATTAGTGCATCTTTTATGGGCATCATTCCCATCGGGGTTTACTCTTTGATAAAGAGGTTCCCTAGTCAACATATCTTATGTTATTGTGTTGTTGTGTATGTATATCTTTCTATGGTTGTTGATTACATTTATTACATGGTTGAAATCTATTAAAGGTGATAAAAGTTGTATTTATCTGATAACTGATTCACCCCCCATCTCAATTAGCTTGGTGGACTTTACTTTCTAACAATTGGTATCAGAGCAGTAGGTCCTTGAAGGAAAATTTTAACTTAAGGAGATTCATGGTGAATCATTTTAGGAAAGAAAGCCCTAAGTTTGATGGAGTAAACTTTGATAGTTGGAAAGAAAAGATGAAGTCACATTTTCTTTGTTTAGGACCAGGATATTGGTTAATCACAAAGAACAAGAAGACTATCATTGATGAAGACAAAATTGAAGAATGTACTAATGAGGAGAGAGATCTATTCATGTGTAACATACTTTCCAAAGAAGCACTCTTGTTAGCCCTTCTGGAAAATGAGTACAACCAGGTAAAATATCTAAAAACTTCTCATGAAATTTGGCTAGATTTACAATCTACTTTTGAAGGTGATGAACATGAAAAGAAAGTTAGATTACATAATTGGATATGTGCATTTGAAGATATAAGAATAATGGAAGATGAATATGTTAGAAGCTATATTGGTAGAATGTCAAAAATTGTTGCAGTTATAAAATCCTTTGAAGGAATCAAGATAGAGAATGAAGTAATATGGAAAATTCTAAGAAAATTAACTCCTGCATTTAAGTAGACAACACAGATGATTGAGCAAGTTATACCTTGTACTGAGAACTCACCAGAGAAACTCTTCTTGGAGACTAGAAGCAATAGAGATGAACTTGAGACAATTAGGAGATCTACCTAGAATGGAGATAGCATCGCACTTAGTATTCATCCTACTTTGTCAAGAAGCATTAGTGTAAGCGGAGATTATGCTAGTGGTAGTAGATTTAAGAATGAAGAAGACATGAAGATTGATGAAGGAATTGCCTTGCTTGTGAAAAGAGAACTAGATGGTATGAAATTTTTTAAATGTTGGTCTTGTCAAGAATATGGTCATTTTGCATCTAAATGTCCTAAGAGAGTAAAGAAGTATAGAAAGAACTTTAAACCTAGAAGATCTAAAGAATGTTACTATGCTAATGATGAATAATTTGAAGCTAGTATTGAAAAATCTCTAAGTGAAAGTGATAATGAGAATGATGATATAGGATTTGTAGCAATAAAAGAAGAAAACCTTGAAACAAAAGTTAAAGAAGAAAAAGCTTTAGTTTCTCAAGTAGAAAAGAGATTGGATTGGATTATAGAAAATGGTTGTTCACATCATATGGTTGGAGACATGAAGAAATTCATAAAGTTTAACAATTATGATGGAGGAATTGTTAGAGTTGGAAACAATGCACCTTGTTTGATAGAAGGAATAAGATCTATTACTCTTGATGGAAAGACTAACACTGATGATGTTTACTTTGTGGATGGATTGAAACATAACCTTTTTAGTGTTGGACAATGAGTTGATAAGGGATATCAAGTTTGGTTTACTGAGAAAACTTGTGTAATCAAAGATAAGGATGGTAGTTTGATTGGAACTTGACCAAGAACTAGAGGTAATGTATTTTAGTTGAATCCTATTGAGATGACATGCTTGATTACTAAGATTGATGATAGTTGGTTATGGAACATAAGATTTTGTCATATAAACTTTGATAACATTGTGAAAGTGAGTACTACACTTGCAGTAAGAGATTTGCCTAAAATTATGAAACCTACTAACATGATTTGCAAGGAATGTGTTATGGCTAAACAAAAGAGAATCTCATTTCCTAGCAAGAAGTTTACAACAACATAGAAGTTGGAAATTGTTCATACAGACTTGAGCGGTCCCATAAGGACTAGAGGATTCTATGGTGAAATGCATTTTATAATTCTTGTTGATGATTTTATAAGAATGATGTGGATTGCATTTCTTAAAGAAAAGTCTGAGGCATTTGATAAGTTTAGAGTAATTAAGAACAGAGCTGAGAATGAATCTAGAATGAAGATTAAATGTTTGAGATCAAATAGAGGTGGAGAATTAACTTAAAAAGAATTTAACACTTTTTTTGAAGTGAATGGCATTAAGAGACAATTTTCAGCCCCTAGAACACTTGAACAAAATGGTATTGCAGAAAGAAAAAAAATAGGTCAGTAACTGAAGTAGCAAGAGCCATGCTATTTGAAAATGACTTGGTGAAAATATTTTGGAGAGAAGCAGTGAATACAACAGTATAAACAATGAGCAGAGTAAAGATTAGAGAAGACATAGATAAGACACCTTATGAACTATGGTTTGGACATGCACCATCAGTTAAGTATTTCAAAATTTTTGGAATTAAATGTTATATTAAGAGAGATGATGACATTGGAAAGTTTGACCCTAGAAGTGATGAAGGTATATTTCTTGGTTATTCATTAAAAAGAAAAGCTTATAGATGTTTCAATAAATGAACTAAAAATATTGTTGAGAGCACAAATGTTAAAGTTGATGAAAAGTTCAAAATTCAAGAAAGAATGCTTGATTATGAATCAGATGAAGGAAATCATCCTAGATTTGATCAAGAAAATGTTGAATTATTATATGAAACTGACAGTGATTTGTAGAATGAGAGCTACATTGAGGAAATCATAGAAGAACCTATAGTTGAAGCAAGAACCGAGATAGTGACACCTAATAGAAATCTAACAAGAAATCATCTTGTTGAGAATATTATTGGGAGCATAGACAAAGGAGTTCTGACATGAAATAAGGTACAAGAAAAATTGTGTTTAATTTCTCAAATTGAACCTAAATCTACTAGTGAAGCCCATGAAGATGAAAATTAGATTAAAGCTATGAAGGAAGAACTAGATCAAATTGAAAAGAACAAGACTTGGGAGTTGGTCCCTAGACCTAAAGATAAGAATGTTATAGGAACTAAATGGGTATTCAAGAACAAGATGAATGAACAAGGAGAAGTTGTAAGGAATAAAGAAAGATTAGTATGTAAGGGATACTCACAGCAAGAAGGAATTGACTATGAAGAAAATTTTGCACCTGTAGCAAGAATTGAAGCAGTAAGAATGTTTTTGGCTTATGCGGCCTATAAGAAATTTAAAGTATATCAGATGGATGTGAAGTCAACATTTCTAAATGAAGAGTTAGAAGAAGAAGTTTACATTGAATAGCCTGAAGGTTTTCCCTTAACTCATGAAGGAGACATGGTATGTAAACTGAACAAAGCTTTATATGGACTTAAACAAGCACCTAGAACTTGGTATGCAAGACTGGATAAGTATTTGATAAAATTAGGATTTACTAAAGGCACAACAGATAGTAACTTGTATATGAAATAAATTGAAAATGGTTTGTTGGTTGTAGTTATTTTTGTTGATGATATTATCTTTGGTGGAGAAGATGAAGCTAGTGATAAATTTGTAGATGAAATGAAAACTAAATTTGAAATGAGTATGATTGGTGAGATGAAATATTTTTTAGGATTGTAGATAACACAGAACACTGATGGCATCTTCTTATGTCAAAAAAAGTACTTGAATGACTTATTGAAGAGATTTGGAATGGAGAACTATAAGCCAGTTGGCACACCTATGGTAAGTGGGCACAAGTTATCTAACATAGACGAGACTCCTACAGTTGAATAGAAGAAGTACAAATCTATGATTGGAAGATTGCAGTATTTAAATCATACAAGACCAGACATATCACATGCGGTTGGAATCATTGAAAGAATTCAAGATGAACCTAAAGAATCACATTATGCAACACTAAAAAGGATACTGAGGTACTTGAAAGGCATAATTGAATATGGATTTTGGTATGAAAAATCTAATGACTTTACCCTATGTGCATATACAAATGCAGATTGGGGAGGCGGTGTGATGACAAAAATAGTACAAGTGGTGGAGCATTTTTTCTTGAAGGAAGATTGGTTTCTTGGCTAAACAAGAAAAAAAATTGTATTTCATAGAGCAAAGCAGAAGCAAAATATGTAGCAGCAACAAACAATTGTAACCAGATAATATGGATGAAACAAATGTTGAAGGATATTGGAATAAAATTTGATGAGCCTATTGATATACAATGTGATAACACTAGTACAATTAGTATGTCTAAGAATCTTGTACTACATTCTAAGACAAAGCATATAGAAATAAAGTATCATGTAGTGAGAGAGAAAGTTGCAAAGAAAGAAGTTAGACTTGAATATACAACTACAAAAGAGTAGATTGTAGATATATTTACAAAGCCTTTTCCTAAAGATACATTTGAGTATTTGAGAGGTATGCTTGGGGTTATGGCCCAGCCTACTTCTGAGAAGTGATGCAAATTGTTGCATTAGTCAAGTGGTATATGAGCCTTATCTTTTTCTAGACTAGATGTTGGTACTTCCTCTATGGGGGAGTATGTGTTTTTGAGTTGAGTCATGAGGACTCTAGTGAAATGTATTTTCTGAAAAGTGTCTTTTGACATTGAAGTTGTTGTTGACATAGTGATGTAGCATTTGTCATCGATGTCCATGGGGGAGAAGGATACATGAAAAACCATCTATTGAAGAGAATTTGAGGGAGAAGGATACAAGCAATATAAAATGGAAAACTAAAAGAATTGAGCAAGAAAATGAAGTAAGATTTGATTGATTAAGAGAACTTGAAAATATTTTAGAGCAGTAGTGTTGCAGTGTTGGTATTCATGGAGCTTGGATGTTTTTTCATCTATGTTGCCATCAATGCCAATGGGGAAGATTTTTAGGAATGAATGTTGAATATAACCTATGGGGGAGTATTTTCAGCCATTCTATAGTAGTTGTTATTGCATTCATGACTGTGATTGTCATTGATGTCAACATAGTGATTTACTGAAGATTAGCAGAGAAGCAGACAATGTTTGTATTAGCGCACATGGGATATTGAAGATCAAGCTATGTGGAGTTGAGGACTTAATATATGATGTTTCTTGAGATCATGGTTAGGAGTGCATATGGAAATTCAACTATTTATGACAGTTATGTGTAATTCCGTGGAAGTAGTATTCAGGTAGTGTTCCTAAGAAGCAATTTGTGGAAATCAGATGATATCTCCTAATTGGGATAGAATATAATAATGTGAAGTTGTACAAATGATGAAGACATGATGATTGTGATGTGGACATGACAACAAGGTTAGAGGTTGCACGAGTGAAGAATTATCTTAATTAGAAGCTGATAGTTTTATGTAATTGTGGAATATTGTGTAACGTGTGGAAGATTTTATTTTGTAATTTTTATGCTGACTCACTTGTAATTATTTGAGTGTGGTATAAAAGAAGGATTATTTTCCTTATTGTAATGGAGTATTATGTGAAAGTAAATTACAGAATTGAGCAATAATTATTGTAAGAGGATATGCGAAGTACAAAGATCTGGTATTGAGATATGATAAAGCAGTTGGTGAAGTTTGGCATAGTCAGAGGAGAAGTGATAAGTTGTTGAGATTAGTAATATTTTGGTATTATTATGTTGAGTAATACAAAGATTAGTTGGATAGTGTGTTAAGTGATCTTTCCCTTGAAGTTGTTTAGATAGTGGGTCCTTTTGTCTTCCATAACTCCTAACAGGGTTAGAATATTTTAACTGGGATTCAAAGTCTCCTAACAGAGATTCATATGTACTAAATGTATTTCATAAGGCTCCTAATAGAGTCCATCCTCTCACAAGGAATTTTCATATTAGTGCATCTTTTGTGAGCATCATTCCCACCGGGGTTTACTCTTTGATCAAGAGCTTCCCTAGTCAACATATCTTGTGTTATTGTGTTGTTGTGTATGTATATCTTTCTATGGTTGTTGATTACCTTGCTTACATGGTTGAAATCTATTAAAGGTGATAAAATTTGTATTTATCTGATAACTGATTCACCCACCCTCTCAATTATATTGGTCGAATTTAATTTCTAACAAGATATGTTGTCTTGGATAGGATAAAATTATTTGATGCTTTCAATATTCAATGCATAGAAAGGTCAAATAATATCATGGCATATTTCCTTATAAATGTTGCATTGAATAATAATGATGTCACTCTTGCTGGTGTGTCAATATTAGAAATTAAGAGCAGGTTTGTTGTGCCTGATAATGTTTGTAATTGGAAATTTTTTGAGGATGATGGTGATATCCTTAGATTTATTCAGAGCCTAGATCAATATGATGGCCAATAAATTGACTGTGATGCCTCAAAGGAGGTTGTTAATGGAAATGATTTCATCCTTGGAAATGAAATTGTTCAGTTAGCTTCTAATCATATTCCTAAGGGGTTAGTCGAGCTAGAAGGCATGTTTAGAATAAATGATAACTACATGTTACAAAAATCCAATGCCAAGATTGAGGATTGGGAAGAAATAAACTTAGGATTAGAGCCATCCCCACAGTTGGTGTACATTGGAAAGAAGAGGAGTAGGGATGTGAGAAATAATTTGATAAGATTGCTGAAGAAATACAAGCATGTGTTTTCTTGGTCTTTTGATGACCTTAAAGCTTACAAAAAAGACTTATTTCAACATGAAATCCCTTTGAAAGAAGACACCAAACCTTTTAGGCAGAAACAAAGGCCTATCAATACCTTACTAGCTACTAAAATAAAAACAGAGTTGATAAAGTTAAGGGATGTAGGCATAATTGAGCCTATAAGGTGTAATACCCCAAAATTGGCACCTTATAATTTCAATTAATTTTGGTGCATTTTCTTCAATTTTACATCATTAAAGTCCTATTTTAATAGGCAATTTTTTCTCTCCTACCTGACTTTATTTGACTTGGTGTCAATTGCAAAAACCCTAAATTGCATTGATCTTACACTATAATTAATTCCTAAGTATTCGACTTTATTAGCTAAATTATCTCTATGATAAATTGATTTAATTCTAAAGTCCTAAGTGCTTTAAATTAAATTAAACTCACCCCCTTTAGCTAATACACATAAAAGGAATTAATATTATTTGGTTATTTGAATGGATTATCTTATTTGGATTTAATAATTCAAATTATTCGAAGGGTCACCCATATGTGGCAATAATTCATTTTTTTAATTAAGTAATTCTTCAATATTTGTCTCAATTGGAGATGAAGAGTCGACTGTTTCATTTCAAGAAACTCTTCATCCTCTCTCCTGAATTTTCTATATTATGAACCTTCTTCCTCATTCAAAAGGAGGCAATTGTGAGAGTATCTAAACTATAGTCAAATTTAGTCTCATTTTTCATACTTTCAAGCTTTGTTATTGCATAATTAGTTTAATTTCAGTTTCTAGTTAATTGTATTCCCATATTAAACTAGTTTGCTTATTGTTATTAGCTTAATTCTCATATCTCTTTCAAGTTCTTAGATTAAAATCTGCACTTCTTTCTTAGATTAATTGCATCTTCATTCTTAGATTAATTACATACTCATTATAGATTAATTGAAATTTTTTTATCTTTCAAGATTTCAAAATCCTTCATATTATTTTGGTCTTTTGGTTGTTGGCTCTCATTCTAAGAGTAATTCAAACACCTAGGCTAATTAGAAGGCAACAGGTCGAATCGATAGAATCTTGTGAATTGAGTAATTCATACTCCTCTTAATGATTTGATGATCGAGCAATGACTATGTTGTGTATATGGCTGGATTAGAGGTACACGTTTAGCTATAAACATTCTAGCACCCACCATGTGGTAGAAAATTCATTTTTGACCTCACTCTCAAAATTTTTCTGATAAGGAAATTGAACTCTACCATGCATCCGTACTTCACTGTGTACGAAATTTTGTGCAAAATTTCAGAGCATGCCACATGAAGTTTTTCTCCCAGTAGCATTTTGTTGCGCGAAGAAACACTTTCTTACGCAGGTGCCTGCACTTTCTCATGCAAAGTTTTGCTGTTAGTCATTAAATTGTCCATATTCTACAATTTACTGTTACTTTCATATTCCTAATTTCTACTACAATGTAACAGTGGTCTGCAGGTCGCTTGTCAAAGACATATAAAACTTGCTAACAATTTGCTTGTAGGACGGTTGTCGAAGATCATTTAAAAATGTTGTGCTTGTTTACTGTTTTTCATTCACATAGTCTAACTAGGGCTTTGTTAAGATTTCTTAAGGGTCCTAATAGAAAAGTAGGGGAATAGGCTCTTCATTACATGGAAGTGATGCCCATGAATGAAACCAAGATCTAAATGTTGCTAGAATGATGGATACCCAGGGAAGCAAAGAAAGGTAGTGAATCTTTAGCACATCTACTTGTTAGGGGATTATGCTTTTCTCTCTTTGAGAGAACCAGAAACCCAAAAGCTTGTGGATTTGGTGCAGTGAAACTATTTCGGTGATGAATATGCTTGATGTTTTTGGGTAAGGTGAAGAGGTAGAGAAGTATGCTCTTCTCTCTTTGAGAGAATCAAAAAATCTGACCCTCGAATCCAAGCCAAGTTGTGTCACCTGTAGATGGCCTACTGGAAGTTGAACCTCTAGGAACAACCCAAGTGAGTACGCACCTATCACCGGTGATTCGACCTCACTATAATAAAGAATGTTTTGTTGAGTCTATAGACTCCAAAACCATGTTAACTTCCTTCTCTTGATTTTGACTATCATCTTGAGAAGGCTCTATCTGTTGTACTGAGTGGTGCCACTCCTAGCCTTGCTTGCGGGGGTGTATGACTTTTAGGTGTTGGTGTGGCTGTGAGGCCTCAACCCTGTATCGGGGGCACCAAAGGTTAGTGTGAATGGAAGCCCACTAAAAACTTTCCTTAGTTAGTTGCCTACCCAGATCACCTCTGAAAGGAGACATAATCTTTGTGTAGGGAGGGGGAAGAATCTCTCCTGTAGATTCTCACCATAGGCATGCACTTGGACGTTTAAAGGTGGTATATGAAACTAGCCCCTAATTCAAGGGTAATCTTTGAACATATACTATTGAGTCCTTTGAAACACCAAAAACATGGGCACCCTCTAGGGGGTGACACGACTATGTGAGGTGAATGCATGCACATAAGTAGTGAGGCATGAATTTTGTCTTCTCACCATTTTTTTTGTAGGGATAACTATGTGTTTGTTATCAAGTCTTAAACTTGTCCATCATGATTAAACAAAGACTCCCATGATACTACAAAGTTGCTTTGTCCTTGGTAGGTTTGTTTGCAACTACTTCTTGTGTCACCATTGCTTGTTCTAAACCTTCATGCTTGTAAATGAATGATTGAAACCTTCAAACTGAGATTGTTGATTAAACTGTCCGAAAACTAGAAATTCTATCAGAGAACAGTTCAGGCTATGTCTTAGAAGTTGACTTTTTCCCTTGAAAACTATGTTGAACTGTCAAACTTTGGTTCTTTCCCGTGCAAAATTTCACTCTTTAGAGCATTTCCTCACATGAGATTTCATTCTCTCACATGAAGTTTTGCATTCTCTCATGTGGCCTAGTACTTTCTTTCATGAACCTGTACCCAAATTTCAAAAACAATGAGCTTATTCCTATTGACTGGTAAACTTTTTACCTGATCTGATTTTTGTCCGAGGTCTGTTTGCTTGTTTTCCTATCATTCACTATCTGAAATTGAGTGTCTCAAGTTGAGAACCAATTGATTATTACTTTGACTCATTTTGTCTCTCCTTTTTTTATCTTATATCTTTGTGCTTTTGTACCTCACATCACGATAGTCTTATCTCGGTTGTTCTAGCCATACTCTTGATGATTCATGCTGGGTGCATCTCGCATCTTGGCTGTTCTAGCCATTTATCTCCTCTTTGCTATCTTAGAGATAGAGTTCAAGCATTAGAGTCTTCTCTCATCACATCTTTGTCTATGACTGTCATGACTAGAAGTGGAAATACTTATCCCATTCATAATACTGGTCAAGGTAGAGGTAGATCTCATAATCAGGAAACAAGTTATCTTGAACCTATTGTGCAATCTAAACATTGTGAGGGATCCTCGAGTTCTTCATTGAGTACTTTGAAAGATAGCCCATCTTAATCATCACTTCCAGTGTTACAAGAGTGTTTTAATCCATTGTTTCAAGTGCAACCTGGTTTCTTATTTCAAGAACAAGACAACTCATTCTTCCAAAACAACTCATTGTTTCATAACTTTGGAAGACCACTTCCTCAGACTAGTCCTATCATTGAACCTATCAATCCTATTGAGGATATTGATTCATTTGAACCTATCAATCCTCTTGATCTAGTTCATGGACCAAAGGTTACCTTAGTTGCACCCTTTTGGCATCATTCACATCATTTTATTTAGTCTTCATTTGCTACACAGTTCTACATTGACAAGATGGGAGATCCGTTTGACTTCTAACCAGGCAAATAAAACCAAACTTATGATCAATCTCAAAACAACCAACATCATGGTCAATCTTCCAATGACCAATGTCATGCTCAACCTTGAAATGAGCAATGTTATGATCAATCCCAAAATGATCAGAATCAGCACCAATCTCAAACAAAGCTCAAGGTGGTCAACCAACGTATCACTATCATCCTCCTCCTTATGATTAGAGTCAAGATCAAGTCCCAAGCATTTATGAGATTCTTAGCAATGATGGTGATGACACAATAACTCAAAATGACATAGACACTGTGAAAGAAAACAAGGGTCTTATCAAGATGATGGAGATCCTCCTTCTAGAGGAGAAAGAAAAATACTTTCTTGAGCTAGCCAAACAAGGGGCTAAATTACCCTCAGATTATCAATTCAAAATGCTTGTGGCCAAAGAAGAAGAAACTGAGACCGCTAAGTTGTAAAATATGGTCTGAGACATGCAAGATCAGATTATCCAACTTACAAAGAATAAGGACAAACCCGCACAACAATTCACAATGGAAAGCATTTGTCCTTTCCCCTTTGATAGGAGTCTTCAAATGCCATTTTTTCCCAAAGGTGTAGAGCTGCCTAAATATGAAAAATACATGGGTACTACCAATCCCCAAGATCACTTAAGGGAGTTTGGCACTTTATCCATGGAATTCATGCATGATCAGACATACCTTATGTGCCTATTTCCTCATAGCTTGGGTGGACCAGCTATGGAGTGGTTTTCTTGATTGCCCGCTAGCATTAAGACTTTTGATGAAATGGATAATCTATTTCTCCAACATTACTCACATAATATTTAGCATCCGATCAACATTCAAGATCTTTGCAATTTGAAACAGCAACAAGGGGAATCTTTCCTCACATTTCTCCAAAGGTGGAGATAATTATGTACAAGGTGTCCTCACAAGCTACTAGAGTCCGAGAGACTTGACATTTTTTTGGACAATCTTGTCCCAGACTTTGGATACCAAGTGCAATTACAAGGTCCCCTAACCTTTGATAGCATGATTAAACAAGCAGTGTGAATAGAGGCATTTATGATTAAGAAAGGGGAATTGACTTTGAACAAGGACAACAAACAAGGATCTTCAACCTCAAAAAAATATAAAGGGAAGTTTGTCAACCAGAATAGAGACATTGTGAATGATGGAGTGGTAAAAAATGTGACCCCAAAGCCTACTAAGTCTATTTTCAATCTCTCTTCTAGCATACCAGTGATCAAAGCTACTAAAAATCCTGTGACAAAAAATCAGCAACCTTTAAGGTTTTCTAGGAACAAACCTTGGGCATCTTGACCCAAGCGTGAATTCACTTCCTTGGGAGAACCACTTGATTTGGTCTATAAAAATCTTGTGTAGAATTAGTTACTTACTTCTTTGGAAAATCATCTCTATGACCCACAACCATGACCTCATTGGTGGAATGACAACGCATACTATGACTATCACCAAAATAAGGGTCACAAGACTTCTACTTGTCTTCAGCTGAAACATAAAGTCCAAGATTTGATTGATAGTGGTGACATTATTGTGGATGGCCATAACAAGAATTAAAACCATCGGGCATTTAAGGATCCCTTCCCTACTCACGAGAAGGGTGAATCTTGGAAGACTAAGAATACCAATGCTACGGTCAATTACACGTACACTAATGATGACAATGTCATTGGTATGATCGAACTAGTCAAGGTTGAGTATTGTGATGTGATTACTATTAAGGGAAGTGATGATGCTCCCAAACCTAAGACTCCTTTCATATTGTGTAGTTCCATATCTCATTCATCTGAATCTAAACAACCTTAGGATTGTGCCAATGTTGTTACTCGATCACGTGGAAGGATTGTTTTGAAAGGTCCTGATTCTCCTATATCTGCTCTGAAAGAAACTGTGGATAAGACTAATGTTGGCCCTACCAACAAGAACACAAAATTGGTCCCTATACCTAGCACACCTAGTTATAGCATCTTAGATTAGCTCTAATGGACCAACACCTAGATCACCATTTTTGAGTTGAAGATCTCGCCTGCTCACAGGCAGATTTTGGATAAAGCCCTCACTGAGGCAAACGCCCCCAAAAGATCTTGATCTCAACCAGTTCCAATCTATGGTGGGTCATTTGACCTCACCTCATTATTTTTCCTTCTTTGAAGAAGATGATCACTCTCTGAGCCATTCACATAATGCTCCCTTGCATATAGAAGTCATGATAGGCCCTGAGCATGTCCGCTGAGTGCTCATAGACAATGGTGCTGGTCTCAATATCTATTCTGCTAAGTTGCTTACCTAGCTAGGTTATGATGAGGATTGTATATATTCCCATAAGAATATTACTATGAAAGCTTATGATGAAGAGGAACAAAAATCCCAAGGTTTAGTTGTGCTACCTATCCGCATAGGACCTGTTGAGAGAGATGTTACCTTTCAAGTTCTTGACATTCCTCTTGCCTACAATATCTTGTTGGGTATACCATGGATTCATGAGATGTAGGCTGTTCCATCTACATACCATCAATGCATCAAGTTTCCATTCTATGGAGCAGAAGTCACTGTGCCTGCTAATACCAACTATTCTTGCAATACTGATGAAGGGTGCTCCCCTTAATACCACAAACACATAACAGAAATAGAGAAACAACAACAATATGCAAGAACAAAAAATTGGCTTCTTATTATCTCCACAAATGTGGAATTATAAACTTTCAGAATTACAATATGCAAAGCCACATGGGCATTCCCTTACAATATTCTGTAGGACAAAGCCTCGAATCAATACCCAGATCTACTACCCAGAACTATTCTGAACTGCCTAAGACAATAATACAGCCTTCCTTATATAGGCAATTTTTCACCGCCTGGGAAGGTTCCAGAATTTTAGCCAATAAGGCCGACCAAACTTAGAATTATTTTATTTTACATTTCATTACATCACAGTCAGCTCAAGATAACCTTTGAAACCCGAACAGAAATTTTGAAGAAAATTATTTTTCGCCATTTGAGGTGGCCCAACTTCCGAAGACCATAAGTTATCACCAGTTGACCCGATCGGCTATTATAACCCCATTTCAGAAATGCCACGAAACGCTCTACAGGCTTGACCCGTGCAAGCGCCCTTCACCCAAATTTTTGACCTCATCCGAGGCCTCTAAAGCCTTCAAAACTGAGTTCAAAGTTTCTATACCCTGCTGCCAATACCGAAAATCTTCAATATCTTCCAATATACACTTGATCTGGCAATGAAACTTTACTGGCAGACTTATATGACCAAAATGAACCTCCAAGAAAGAAATCAGATCATTCTGAGCACATACAAAAATTACCAAAAATAGTAACTTTCCATAAATAGCAGCTCTGCACAAAATAACCCTTATTAAATATAAAAACATAAATATTTTTGGGTGATGCAAGATTGCTCTTACACCCAGGATGCTCCTGCATCAGACACCCGAGGTAATTTGAGAAGTGACCCTGTCACGACTCAGGTGTGTAGAGGAAAACCAAGACGGTTAACCTCCTCCTTTGTTAGCCATGATGAATCTTCAACAGGTCATCCTTTCCACTTGACCAGATATTCTTCATATGTTCTGTTCCTTGTGCTTCTGCCAACACGACTATCTAGTATATCTTCAATCTCCTTAGTGTCTGAACTAGTTGCTGGAATACTCCATTGTGCTGCTGTGATCTCATCTTCAACACCTCCTTCATGATACTCTGTTAGATTTGAAATGTTAAACACAGGTGAAATATTTAGCTCAGTAGGCAATTCTACTTCATATGCGTTTCCTGAATCATGTTTCTTCAATATCCTGCATGGTCCAAACTTCTTCATTTTCAGCTTGTTATATGTACCAACTGGAAACCGCTCCTTCCGCAAATGAACCATGACTTCATCACCGACCTGAAATTCCTTATACCTCCTTTTCTCATCTACCTTAGCCTTATACTGTGCGTTCATCTTGGTAATATGCTTCCTCACCTCCCCATGGATGTTCTTCAAGTGTTCTGTAAAATCCTCAGCTTCAGCACTACTTATTTCTCCTTTATCTATCTTCCTCAATTCAGATGCATTTCTTGGACTACTTCCATATACAATTTAGAATGGTGATTTACCAGTGCTCCTGTTGACAGAATTATTGTATGCAAATTCTGCCTGTGGTAAAATCAAATCCCATCCCGTTGGCTTATCTCCAACCAAACATCTCAGCAAATTTCCCAAACTCCTATTCACCACCTCTGTCTGTCCATCAGTCTGTGGATGATGTGATCAACTAAACTTCAAATCTGTCTTCAACTTCTTCCACAATGTATGCCAGAAATATCCAACAAACTTAGTGTCCCGATCTGAAACTATGGTCTTTGGCAAACCATGAAGTCTCACTACTTCTATGAAAAACAATTCTGCTACATGAACAGCATCATTAGTCTTCTTGCAGGGATTGAAATGTGCCATCTTTGAAAATCTGTCAACCACCACAAAAATTGAATCATGCCCCCGCTGAGTCCTCGGTAAACCTAGAACAAAGTCCATGCTGATATCCTCCCAAGGCTTCTCTGGTACAGGTAATGGCTGATACAATCCTGTATTCTGCTTCACTCCTTTCCCCATCTGACATACTCTGCAACTCTGTACAAACTTCTTCACATCTTGCTGCAACTGCGGCCAATAATAATTCTCACTAACCAAACCAATGATTTTATCACGACCAAAATGTCTAGCCAATCCTTCACTATGCTTCTCCTTGATGAGATTCTCCCTCATAGAACTTCGTGGAATGCACAACTGACTCCCTCTGAATAGCATATCATCCTGGATGATGAAATCCAACCATTTCATCCTGTCTAGAATAACAGGTTCTGTACAAGCTTTCCAAGCTTCACCAAAATCAGGATCCTCTGGATACAAATTCTTGAGTTCCTTGAACCCAACCACTTCAATCTATATTTCTGTCAGCAATAGTTCCCTTCTGCTAAGAGCATCTGCAACCCTATTAGACTTTCCACTCCTATGTTTCAAAACAAATGTATAACTTTGCAAAAACTCAACCCATTTCAAATGCCTCTGATTCAACTTTTCTTGACTATTCAAATATTGCAAAGCTTGATGATCAGTATACAAAACAAACTCCTTAGGAAGTAGATAATGTCTCCACTTCTTTAATGTCTGAACTATAGCATAAAATTCCTGATCATAAACAGAATACTTCCTCTTGGCGTCATTTAACTTCTCACTGAAATACGCAACAGATTTACCTTCTTGGCTCATAACAGCTCCTATTGCAGTACCACTAGCATCAAAATCTACTTTAAACACCTTATTAAAATCTGGAAGTGCTAAAACAGGTTGTTCTGTAACTTTTTGTTTCAAGAATTGAAAACTCTTTTCTACCCCATTAGTCCACTTAAACTATTTTCTATCCCCTCTCAT
This sequence comes from Chamaecyparis obtusa, assembly GCA_027943335.1. Classification (NCBI taxonomy): domain Eukaryota; kingdom Viridiplantae; phylum Streptophyta; class Pinopsida; order Cupressales; family Cupressaceae; genus Chamaecyparis; species Chamaecyparis obtusa. The sequence goes on along the minus strand of BSBK01012438.1, from coordinate 119,543 downwards.
TGTTTCAGTCAAGGGTCCACAAATACTGCTAAAATTTCAGATAAACTTTCTGTAAAAGCTAGCCAAACCATGAAAAGATCTTACCTCAGTAGCACTCCTTGGAGTAGGCCATTCAAGGATAGCCTGCACCTTCTCTGGGTCTATTTTTAGACTTTCTGCTGAAACTACAAATCCCAAATACACTAACTCTTTCTTCACAAAACTGCACTTCTTCAAATTAATCAACAATTTCTCTTCTCTCAGCTTCTCAAATACCATACGAATATGCATCATATGCTCCTCCAATGTCTTACTAAAGATCAAAATATCATCTAGGTAAACAATGACAAACTTACTCAAAAATTCTTTCAGAACCTCGTTCATGAGCCGCATGAAAGTGCTCGGTGCATTGGTTAGCCTAAAAGGCATGACTAACCACTCATACAGTCCTTCCTTTGTCTTGAAGGCAGTCTTCCATTCATCTCCTTCTCTGATCCGAATCTGATGATATCTACTTTTTAGATCTATATTTGAAAAATACACAGCTCCACTCAAACAGTCCATAATATCATCCATTCATGGCAATGGAAACCTGTACTTGATTGTGATCTTGTTTATTGCCCTAGAATCTGTACACATCCTCCATTCTCCATTCTTCTTTGGTGCTAATACCGCTAGTACAGCACAAGGACTCAGACTCTCACGGATTAATCCTTTCTGTAACAACTCATGTACTTGTCTGTTCAACTCCTCACTTTCTGTAGGTGTCATTTTGTGCTTCCTTGTTCGGCAAACTCGCTCCTGGGATCAAGTCCATCTGATGGCTGATCTTTCTGACTGGTGGTAATCCATCAGGCACGTTATCAGATACAATATCTTAAAACTCATTCAACAAATCTGCAACTTCTACAGGAATATCTTCTACTTCCTTTTTACCAGCTTTTGGAATTAAAGCAAAATATACATGCTCATGCCTCATACCATCTAGGAAATTTCTTCCATCAACAAAAGTTATCCTTGCAGTACCACATACCTTTTCTTCAGTCTCCTTCAATGGTTTTAGCTTATATCGCACTCCATCCTTTGTCAGGGAATAGGTATTCGCACAACCATCATGTACAACACATCTGTCAAACTGGCATGGTCTGCCCAACAACATATGATATGCATCCATAGATATGATATCACACAATACCTCATCTTGGTATCCGCCGATCTTGAACTTTACCAGGCACTGTTCACTGACCATGACCTTGTGGTCATCCTGCACCCAGGCAATCCGATATGGATGTGGGTGTTTCTATCTCTTGAGCTTCAACTTTGTCACCATCTCTTCTGACACCAAATTGTCAGTGCTTCCACTATCAATAATCACATCACAGCATTTAACCTCACACTTGCATCTAGTGCGAAACAGGCTCCTCCTTTGTTAAGGTTCATTCTCACCACTCAGCAAGACTCTTCTATTAAATAGCATTTCTCCTCTTTTAGCATCTTCAGAATTTGATGATCTAGCATCTTCATCGACATGCGCAACTCTGGCCTGGCCTTTATTTCTCCTATCTGTTCTACCTTGGCGCTGAGGACATTCAAATGCCCTGTGACCTTCTTCTCCAAAGTGAAAACATGTTCCACGGAAGCCACCTCTTCCAGATCCTTCTCCTCTTCCTCTTCCTCTTTGATCTCTATTATTCTGATCCTGGAAGCGATTGAAATTATTTCCTCACTGATTCTGACTACTACTGGCCTCATCCTTCTTTTTCAGATCTTCATTTTGGCCACCATATGACCGTCCACCAGATCGTCCACCGCGACCTCTTCCATTTTGTCTACTCTCAAACTTCTTGTTTAGCTTTTCCTCTACTTTTAGGGCAAACTGGTATGCCTCTTCGATACTATTCATTCAAACCAGATTCAGCTCCTCCTGAATGCTTGGCCTTAACCCATTAAGGTATCGGGCAACTTTCTCCTTATCAGCTTTTGCATGGCCTGTTCTGATGAGAAGTCGATAGAACTCCTCTGTATACTCCTGAACAGATCTTCCTGCTTGCTTCAAACTCTCAATTTTCTTCAGTAGGTCAAGCTCATAATCAATAGGAATGAACTCTCGCTTTAATTTATCCACCATCTGATCTCATCTCGTGATTTTCTCTTTTCCCCTTCTATTTCGCTCCAACTGAATCTCTTGCCACCATATCTTCGCATGACCTTTCAGTCTGGCCTTCGCAAATTTGACCCTATCAGGATCCTCAACATCTTCATACTCAAAATATTCTTTACATTCATTGATCCAGTCGATCAATTCTTCTGGGTTAAGATTTCCAGAAAATGTAAGAACCTCAATCTTAGGTCTTTTCCCAATCTTGGAAATCGCCCGAAAAAGTCTTTCTTCCTCCTGGTTCACAATTTTAACTTCTCCTTCTTGATATTCTTCTTCGGCTTCATCCTCACTTTCATCTCTGACATTAAGATTCATTCCTCTATGAATCTCTTCTTGCAATGCTCGCACTTGTCTCTGCAGCTCTCTAACCTCAGGTGTTACAACACCAGCTCTTCCGCCACGTTCCCTTCGTGGAGGCATTTTCGCGATGCGTGCTGAAACCTTAGCCACGGTCCTGGTGCAAACTGCCTCACAGTCGGCGATCTATTTACACACTCAAGAACTCCTGCTCTGATACCACTTGATGAAGGGTGCTCCCCTTAATACCACAAACACATAACAGAAATAGAGAAACAACAACAATATGCAAGAACAGAGAATTGGCTTCTTATTATCTCCACAAATGTGGAATTACAAACTTTCAGAATTACAATATGCAAAGCCACATGGGCATTCCCTTACAATATTCCGTAGGACAAAGCCTCGAATCAATACCCAGATCTACTACCCAGAACTATTCTGAACTGCCTAAGACAATAATACAGCCTTCCTTATATAGGCAATTTTTCACCGCTTGGGAAGGTTCCAGAATTTTAGCCAATAAGGCCGACCAAATTTAGAATTATTTTATTTTACATTTCATTACATCATAGTCGGCTCAAGATAACCTTTGAAATTCTAACAAAAATTTTGAAGAAAATTATTTTTCGCCATTTGAGGTGGCCCAACTTCCGAAGACCATAAGTCATCACCAGTTGACCCGATCGGCTATTATAACCCCATTTCGCAAATGCCACGAAGCGCTCTACAGGCTTGACCAGCGCAAGCGCCTGACACCCAAATTTTTGACCTCATCCGGGGCTTCTAAAGCCTTCAAAATTGAGTTCAAAGTTTTCATACCTTGCTGCCAATACCGAAAATCTTCAATATCTTCCAATATACACTTGATCTGGCAATGAAACTTTACTGACAGACTTATATGACCAAAATGAACCTCCAAGAAAAAAATCAGATCATTCTGAGCACATACAAAAATTACCAAAAATAGTAACTTTCTATAAATAGCAGCTCTGCATAAAATAACCCTTATTGAATATAAAAACATAAATATTTTTGGGTGATGCAAGATTGCTCTTACACCCAGGATGCTCCTGCATCAGACACCCGGGTTAATTTGAGAAGTGACCTTGTCACGACTCAGGTGTGTAGAGGAAAACCAAGACGGTTAACCTCCTCCTTTGTTAGCCATGATGAATCTTCAACAGGTCATCCTTTCCACTTGACCAGATATTCTTCATATGTCCTGTTCCTTGTGCTTCTGCCAACATGACTATCCAGTATATCTTCAATCTCCTTAGTGTCTGAACTAGTTGCTGGAATACTTCATTGTGCTGCTGTGATCTCATCTTCAACACCTCCTTCATGATACTCTGTCAGATCTAAAATGTTAAACACTGGTGAAATATTTAGCTCAGTAGGCAATTCTACTTCATATGCATTTTCTGAATCATGTTTCTTCAATATCCTGTATGGTCCAAACTTCTTCATTTTCAGCTTGTTATATGTACCAACTGGAAACTGCTCCTTCCGCAAATGAACCATGACTTCATCACCGACCTGAAATTCCTTATACGTCATTTTCTCATCTGCCTTAACCTTATACTGTGCGTTCATCTTGGTAATATGCTTCCTCACCTCCCCATGGATGTTTCTTCAAGTGTTCTGTAAAATTCTCAGCTTCAACACTACTTATTTCTCCTTTATCTATCTTCCTCAATTCAGATGCATTTTTTGGACTACTTCCATATACAATCTGGAATGGTGATTTACCAGTGCTCCTGTTGACAGAATTATTGTATGCAAATTCTGCTTGTGGTAAAATCAAATCCCATCCCATTGGCTTATCTCCTACCAAACATCTCAACAAATTTCCCAAACTCCTATTCACCACCTTTGTCTGTCCATCAGTCTGTGGATGATGTGATGAACTGAACTTCAAATCTGTCTTCAACTTCTTCCACAATGTACGCCAGAAATATCCAACAAACTTAGTGTCCTGATCTGAAACTATGGTCTTTGGCAAACCATGAAGTCTCACTACTTCTCTGAAAAACAATTCTGCTACATGAATAGCATCATTAGTCTTCTTGTAGGGAATGAAATGTGCCATCTTTGAAAATCTGTCAACCACCACAAAAATTGAATCATGTCCCCGCTGAGTCCTCGGTAAACCTAGAACAAAGTCCATGCTGATATCCTCCCAAGGCTTCTCTGGTACAGGTAATGGCTGATACAATCGTATATTCTACTTCACTCCTTTCGCCATCTGACATACTCTACAACTCTGTACAAACTTCTTCACATCTTGCTGCAACTGCGGCCAATAATAATTTTCAGTAACCAAACCAACGGTTTTATCACGACCAAAATGTCCAGCCAATCCTCCACTATGCTTCTCCTTGATGAGATTCTCCCTCATAGAACTTCGTGGAATGCACAACTGACTCCCTCTGAATAGCATATCATCCTGGATGATGAAATCGAACCATTTCGTCCTGTCTAGAGTAACAGGTTCTGTACAAACTTTCCAAGCTTCACCAAAATCAGGATCCTCTAGATACAAATTCTTGAGTTCCTTGAACCCAACCACTTCAATCTGCATTTCTGTCAGCAATAGTTCCCTTCTGCTAAGAGTATCTGCAACCCTATTAGACTTTCCACTCCTATGTTTCAAAACAAATGTATAACTCTGCAAAAACTCAACCTATTTCAAATGCCTCTGATTCAACTTTCCTTGACTATTCAAATATTGCAAAGCTTGATGTTCAGTATACAAAACAAACTCCTTAGGAAGCAGATAATGTCTCCACTTTTTTAATGCCTGAACTATAGCATAAAATTTTTTATTATAAACAGAATACTTCCTCTTGGCATCATTTAACTTCTTACTGAAATACGCAACAGGTTTCCCTTCTTGGCTCATAACAGCTCCTATTGCAGTACCACTAGCATCATAATCTACTTGAAACACCTTATTAAAATCTGGAAGTGCTAAAACAGGTTGTTCTGTAACTTTTTGTTTCAATAATTAAAAACAGTTTTCTGCCCCATTAGTCCACTTAAACTATTTTCTATCCCCTCTCATTATTTCAGTCAAGGGTCCACAAATACTGCTAAAATTTCGGATAAACTTTCTGTAAAAGCTAGCCAAACCATGAAAAGATCTTACCTCAGTAGCACTCTTTGGAGTAGGTCATTCAAGGATAGCTTGTACCTTCTCTGGGTCCATTTTTAGACCTTCTACTGAAATTACAAATAACAAATACACTAACTCTTTCTTCACAAAATTACACTTTTTTAAATTAATCAACAATTTCTCTTCTCTCAGCTTCTCAAATATCATACGAATATGCATCATATGCTCCTCCAATGTCTTACTAAAGATCAAAATATCATCTAGGTAAACAATGACAAACTTACTCAGAAATTTTTTCAGAACCTCGTTCATGAGCCGCATGAAAGTGCTCGGTGCATTGGTTAGCCCAAAAGGCATGACTAACCACTCATACAGTCCTTCCTTTGTCTTGAAGGCAGTCTTCCATTAATCTCCTTCTCTGATCCGAATCTGATGATATCCACTTTTTAGATCTATCTTTGAAAAATACACAGCTCCACTCAAACAGTCCATAATATCATCCATTCGTGGCAATGGAAACCTGTACTTGATTGTGATCTTGTTTACTGCCCTAGAATCTATACACATCCTCCATTCTCCATTCTTCTTTGGTGCTAATACCGCTGGTACAGCACAGGGACTCAGACTCTCACGGATCAATCCTTTTTGTAACAACTCATGTACTTGTCTGTTCAACTCCTCACTTTCTACAGGTGTCATTCTGTGTGCTGCCTTGTTCGGCAAACTCGCTCCTGGTATCATGTCCATCTGATGGCTGATCTTCCTGACTGGTGGTAATCCATCAGGCACGTTATCGGATACAATATTTTGAAACTCTTTCAACAAATCTGTAACTTCTACAGGAACATCTTCTACTTCCTCTTTACCAGTTTTTGGAATTAAAGTAAAACATACATGCTCATGCGTCATACCATCTAAGAAATTTCTTCCATCAACAAAAGTTATCCTTGCAGTACCACATACCTTTTCTTCAGTCTCCTTCAATGGTTTTAGCTTATATCGCACTCCATCCTTTGTCAGGGAATAGGTATTCGCACAACCATCATGTACAGCACATCTGTCAAACTGCCATGGTCTACCCAACAACATATGATATGCATCCATAGATATGATATCACACAATACCTCATCTTGGTATCCACCAATCTTGAACTTTACCAGGCACTGTTCACTGACCATGACCTTGTGGTCATCCTGCACCCAGGCAATCCGATATGGATGTGGGTGTTTCTGTCTCTTGAGCTTCAACTTTGTCACCATCTCTTCTGACACCAAATTGTCAGTGCTTCCACTATCGATAATCACATCACAGCATTTACCTTCACACTTCTATCTAGTGCGAAACAGGCTCCTCTTTTGTTCAGGTTCATTCTCACCACTCAGCAAGACTCTTCTATTAATTAGCATTTCTCCTCTTTCAGCATCTTCAGAATTTGATGATCTAGCATCTTCATCGACATGCGCAACTCTGGCCTGGCCTTTATTTCTCCTATCTATTTTGCCTTGGCGCTGAGGACATTCAAATGCCCTGTGACCTTCTTCTCCACAGTGAAAACATGTTCCACGGAAGCCACCTCTTCCAGATCCTTGTCCTCTTCCTCTTCCTCTTTGATCTCTATTATTCTGATCTTGGAAGCGATTGAAATTATTTTCTCACTGATTCTGACTGCTACTGGCCTCATCCTTTTTTTTTAGATCTTCATTTCGGCCACCATATAACCGTCCACCAGATCGTCCACTGCGACCTCTTCCATTTTGTCTGCTCTCAAACTTCTTGTTCAGCTTTTCCTCTACTTTTAGGGAAAACTGGTATGCCTCTTCAATACTATTCATTCGAACCAGATTCAGCTCCTCCTGAATGCTTGGCCTTAACCCATTAAGGTATCGGGCAACTTTCTCCTTATCAGCTTCTGCATGGCCTATTCTGATGAGAAGTCGATAGAACTCCTCTGTATACTCCTGAACAGATCTTCCTGCTTACTTCAAACTCTACATTTTCTTCAGTAGGTCAAGCTCATAATCAACAGGAATGAACTGTCGCTTTAATTTATCAACCATCTGATCCCATCTCGTGATTTTCTCCTTTCCCCTTCTATTTCGCTCCAACTGAATCTCTTGCCACCATATCTTCGCATGACCTTTCAGTCTGACCTTCACAAATTTGACCCTATCAGGATCCTCAACATCTTCATACTCAAAATATTCTTCACATTCATTGATCCAGTCGATCAATTCCTCTGGGTTAAGATTTCCAGAAAATGTAGGAACCTCAATCTTAGGTCTTTTCCCAATCTTGGAAATCGCCCGAAAAAGTCTTTCTTCCTCCTGCTTCACAATTTCAACTTCTCCTTCTTGATATTCTTCTTCGGCTTCATCCTCACTTTTGTCTCTGACATTAATATTCATTCCTCTGTGAATCTCTTCTTGCAATGCTCGCACTTGTCTCTGCAGCTCTCTAACCTCAGGTGTTACAACACCAGCTCTTCCGCCATGTTCCCTTCATGGAGGCATTTTCGCGATGCGTGCTGAAACCCTAGCCACGGTCCTGGTGCAAATTGCCTCACAGTTGGCGATCTGTTTACACACTCAAGAACTCTTGCTCTGATACCACTTGATGAAGGGTGCTCCCCTTAATACCACAAACACATAACAGAAATAGAGAAACAACAACAATATGCAAGAACAGAAAATTGGCTTCTTATTATCTCCACAAATGTGGAATTACAAACTTTTAGAATTACAATATGCAAAGCCACATGGGCATTCCCTTACAATATTCTGTAGGACAAAGCCTCGAATCAATACCCAGATCTACTACCCAGAACTATTCTGAACTGCCTAAGACAATAATACAGCCTTCCTTATATAGGCAATTTTTCACCGCCTGGGAAGGTTCCAGAATTTTAGCCAATAAGGCCGACCAAACTTAGAATTATTTTATTTTACATTTCATTACATCATAGTCGGCTCAAGATAACCTTTGAAACCTAAACAAAAATTTTGAAAAAAATTATTTTTTGCCATTTCAGGTGGCCCAACTTCCGAAGACCATAAGTCATCACCAGTTGACCCGATCAGCTATTATAACCCCATTTCAGAAATGCCACGAAGCGCTCTACAGGCTTGACCCACGCAAGCACCCATCACCCAAATTTTTGACCTCATCCGGGGCCTCTAAAGCCTTCAAAACTGAGTTCAAAGTTTCTATACCCTGCTGCCAATACGGAAAATCTTCAATATCTTCCTATATACACTCGATCTGGCAATGAAACTTTACTGGCAGACTTATATGACCAAAATGAACCTCCAAGAAAGAAATCAGATCATTCTGAGCACATACGAAAATTATCAAAAATAGTAACTTTCCATAAATAGCAGCTCTGCACAAAATAACCCTTATTAAATATAAAAATATAAATATTTTTGGGTGATGCAAGATTGCTCTTACACCCAGGATGCTCCTGCATCAGATACCTGGGGTAATTTGAAAAGTGACCCTGTCACGACTCAGGTGTGTAGAGAAAAACCAAGACGGTTAACCTCCTCCTTTGTTAGCCATGATGAATCTTCAACAGGTCATCCTTTCCACTTGACCAGATATTTTTTATATGTCCTGTTCCTTGTGCTTCTGCCAACACGACTATCCAGTATATCTTCAATCTCCTTAGTGTCTGAACTAGTTGCTGGAATACTCCATTGTGCTGCTGTGATCTCATCTTCAACACCTCCTTCATGATACTTTGTCAGATCTGAAATGTTAAACACTGGTGAAATATTTAGCTCAGTAGGCAATTCTACCTCATATGCGTTTCCTGAATCATGTTTCTTCAATATCTTGCATGGTCCAAACTTCTTCATTTTCAGCTTGTTATATGTACCAACTGGAAACCGCTCTTTCCGCAAATGAACCATGACTTCATCACCGACCTGAAATTCTTTATACCTCATTTTCTCATCTGCCTTAGCCTTATACTGTGCGTTCATCTTGGTAATATGCTTCCTCACCTCCCCATGGATGTTCTTCAAGTGTTCTGTAAAATCCTCAGCTTCAGCACTACTTAGTTCTCCTTTATCTATCTTCTTCAATTCGGATGCATTTCTTGGACTACTTCCATATACAATCTGGAATGGTGATTTACCAGTGCTCCTATTGATAGAATTATTGTATGCAAATTCTGCCTGTGGTAAAATCAAATCCCATCCCGTTGGCTTATCTCCAACCAAACATCTCAGCAAATTTTTCAAACTCCTATTCACCACCTCTGTCTGTCCATCAGTCTGTGGATGATGTGATGAACTGAACTTCAAATCTGTCTTCAACTTCTTCCACAATGTACGCCAGAAATATCTAACAAACTTAGTGTCCCGATCTGAAACTATGGTCTTTGGCAAACCATGAAGTCTCACTACTTCTCTGAAAAACAATTCTGCTATATGAACAACATCATTAGTCTTCTTGCAGGGAATGAAATGTGCCATCTTTGAAAATCTGTCAACCACCACAAAAATTGAATCATGCCCCCGCTGAGTCCTCGGTAAACTTAGAACAAAGTCCATGCTAATATCCTCCCAAGGCTTCTCTGGTACAGGTAATGGCTGATACAATCCTGTATTCTACTTCACTCCTTTCGCCATCTGACATACTCTACAACTTTGTACAAACTTCTTCACATCTTACTGCAACTGTGGGCAATAATAATTCTCACTAACCAAACCAACAGTTTTATCACGACCAAAATATCTAGCCAATCCTCCACTATGCTTCTCCTTGATGAGATTCTCCCTCATAGAACTTCGTGGAATGCACAACTGACTCCTTCTGAATAGCATATCATCTTGGATGATGAAATCGAACTATTTCGTCCTGTCTAGAGTAACAGGTTCTGTACAAGCTTTCTAAGCTTCACCAAAATCAAGATCTTCTAGATACAAATTCTTGAGTTCCTTGAACCCAACCACTTCAATCTGCATTTCTGTCAGCAATAGTTCCCTTCTGCTAAGAGCATCTACAACTCTATTAGACTTTCCACTCCTATGTTTCAAAACAAATGTATAACTCTGCAAAAACTCAACCCATTTCAAATGCTTTTGATTCAACTTTCCTTGACTATTCAAATATTGCAAAGCTTGATGATCAGTATACAAAATTTTTTTTTAGGAAGCAGATAATGTCTCCACTTCTTTAATGCCTGAACTATAGCATAAAATTCTTGATCATAAACAGAATACTTCCTCTTGGCATCATTTAACTTCTCACTGAAATACGCAACAGATTTACCTTCTTGGCTCATAACAGCTCCTATTGCAGTACCACTAGCATCACAATCTACTTGAAATACCTTATTAAAATTTGGAAGTGCTAAAATAGCTTGTTCTGTAACTTTTTGTTTCAATAATTAAAAACTCTTTTCTGCTCCATTAGTCCACTTAAACTCTTTTCTATCCCCTCTCATTGATTCAGTCAAGGGTCCACAAATACTGCTAAAATTTCGGATAAACTTTTTGTAAAAGCTAGCCAAACCATGAAAAGATCTTACCTCAGTAGCACTCCTTGGAGTAGGCCATTCAAGGATAGCCTGTACCTTCTTTGGGTCCATTTTTAGACCTTCTGCTGAAACTACAAATCTCAAATACACTAACTCTTTATTCACAAAACTGCACTTCTTCAAATTAATCAACAATTTCTCTTCTCTTAGCTTCTCAAATACCATATGAATATGCATCATATGCTCCTCCAATATTTTACTAAAGATCAAAATATCATCTAGGTAAACAATGACAAACTTACCCAGAAATTCTTTCAAAACCTCGTTCATGAGCCGCATGAAAGTGCTCGGTGCATTGGTTAGCCCAAAAGGCATGACTAACCACTCATACAGTCCTTCCTTTGTCTTGAAGGCAGTCTTCCATTAATCTCCTTCTCTGATCCGAATCTGATGATATTCACTTTTTAGATCTATCTTTGAAAAATACACAGCTCCACTCAAACAGTTCATAATATCATCCATTCGTGGCAATGGAAACCTGTACTCGATTGTGATCTTGTTTATTGCCCTAGAATCTGTACACATCCTCCATTCTCCATTCTTCTTTGGTGCTAATACCGCAAGTACAGTATAGGGACTCAGACTCTCACGGATCAATCCTTTCTGTAACAACTCATGTACTTGTCTGTTCAACTCCTCACTTTCTGCAGGTGTCATTCTGTGTGCTGCCTTGTTCGGAAAACTCACTCCTGGGATCAAGTCCATCTGATGGCTGATCTTCCTGACTGGTGGTAATCCATCAGGCACGTTATCGGATACAATATTTTGAAACTCATTCAACAAATCTGCAACTTCTACACGAACATCTTCTACTTCCTTTTTACTAGCTTTTGGAATTAAAGCAAAACATACATGCTCATGCCTCATACCATCTAGGAAATTTCTTCCATCAACAAAAGTTATCCTTGCAGTACCACATACCTTTTCTTCAGTCTCCTTCAATGGTTTTAGCTTATGTCGCACTCCATCCTTTGTCAGGGAATAGGTATTCGCACGACCATCATGTACAACACATCTGTCAAACTGCCATGGTCTACCCAACAACATATGACATGCATCCATAGATATGATATCACACAATACCTCATCTTTGTATCCGCTGATCTTGAACTTTACCAGGCACTGTTCATTGACCATGACCTTGTGGTCATCCTGCACCCAGGCAATCCGATATGGATGTGGGTGTTTCTGTCTCTTGAGCTTCAACTTTTTCACCATCTCTTCTGACACCAAATTGTCATTACTTCCACTATCGATAATCACATCACAGCATTTACCCTCACACTTGCATCTAGTGCGAAACAGGCTCCTCCTTTGTTCAGGTTCATTCTCACCACTCAGCAAGACTCTTCTATTAATTAGCGTTTCTCCTCTTTCAGCATCTTCAGAATTTGATGATTTAGCATCTTCATCGACATGTGCAACTCTGGCCTGGCCTTTATTTCTCCTATCTGTTCTGCCTTGGCACTGAGGACATTCAAATTCCCTGTGACCTTCTTCTCCACAGTGAAAACATGTTCCACGGAAGCCACCTCTTCCAGATCCTTCTCGTCTTCCTCTTCCTCTTTGATCTCTATTATTCTGATCCTGGAAGCGATTGAAATTATTTCCTCACTGATTCTGACTGCTACTGGCCTCATCCTTCTTTTTCGGATCTTCATTTCGGCCACCATATGACCGTCCACCGTGACCTCTTCCGTTTTGTCTGCTCTCAAACTTCTTGTTCAGCTTTTCCTCTACTTTTAGGGAAAACTAGTATGCCTCTTCAATACTATTCATTCGAACCAGATTCAGTTCCTCCTGAATGCTTGGCCTTAACCCATTAAGGTATCGGGCAACTTTCTCCTTATCAGCTTCTGCATGGCCTGTTCTGATGAGAAGTCGATAGAACTCCTCTGTATACTCCTGAACAGATCTTCCTGCTTGCTTCAAACTCTGCATTTTCTTCAGTAGGTCAAGCTCATAATCAACAGGAATGAACTGTCGCTTTAATTTATCAACCATCCGATCCCATCTCATGATTTTCTCCTTTCCCCTTCTATTTCGCTCCAACTGAATCTCTTGCCACCATATCTTCGCATGACCTTTCAGTCTGGCCTTCATAAATTTGACCCTATCAGGATCCTCAACATCTTCATACTCAAAATATTCTTCACATTCATTGATCCAGTCGATCAATTCCTCTGGGTTAAGATTTCCAGAAAATGTAGGAACCTCAATCTTAGGTCTTTTCCCAATCTTGGAAATCGCCCGAAAAAGTCTTTCTTCCTCCTGCTTCACAATTTCAATTTCTCCTTCTTGATATTCTTTTTCAGCTTCATCCTCACTTTCGTCTCTGACATTAAGATTCATTCCTCTACGAATCTCTTCTTGCAATGCTCGCACTTGTCTCTGCAGCTCTCTAACCTCAGGTGTTACAACAACAGCTCTTCCGCCACGTTCCCTTCGTGGAGGCATTTTTGCGATGCGCGCTGAAACCCTAGCCACGGTCCTAGTGCAAACTGCCTCATAGTCGGCGATCTGTTTACACACTCAAGAACTCCTGCTCTGATACCACTTGATGAAGGGTGCTCCCCTTAATACCACAAACACATAACAGAAATAGAGAAACAACAACAATATGTAAGAACAGAAAATTGGCTTCTTATTATCTCCACAAATGTGGAATTATAAACTTTCAGAATTACAATATGCAAAGCCACATGGGCATTCCCTTACAATATTTCATAGGACAAAGCCTCGAATCAATACCCAGATCTACTACCTAGAACTATTCTAAACTGCCTAAGACAATAATACAGCCTTCCTTATATAGGCAATTTTTCACCGCGTGGGAAGGTTCCAAAATTTTAGCCAATAAGGCCGACCAAACTTAGAATTATTTTATTTTACATTTCATTACATCATAGTCGGCTCAAGATAACCTTTGAAACCTGAACAAAAATTTTGAAGAAAATTATTTTTCGCCATTTGATGTGGCCCAACTTTCAAAGACCATAAGTCATCACCAGTTGACCCGATCGGCTATTATAACCCCATTTCGGAAACGCCACGAAGTGCTCTACAGGCATGACCCAGACAAGCGCCCGTCACCCAAACTTTTGACCTCATCCGGGGCCTCTAAAGCCTTCAGAACTGAGTTCAAAGTTTCTATACCCTGCTGCCAATACCGAAAATCTTCAATATCTTCCAATATACATTTGATCTGGCAATGAAACTTTACTGGCAGACTTATATGACCAAAATGAACCTCCAAGAAAGAAATCAGATCATTCTGAGCACATACAAAAATTACCAAAAATAGTAGCTTTACATAAATAGCAGCTCTGTACAAAATAACCCTTATTGAATATAAAAACATAAATATTTTTGGGTGATGCAAGATTTCTCTTACACCCAGGATGCTCCTGCATCAGACACCCAGGGTAATTTAAGAAGTGACCCTGTCACGACTCAGGTGTGTAGAGGAAAACCAAGATGGTTAACCTCCTCCTTTGTTAGCCATAATGAATCTTCAACAAGTCGTCCTTTCCATTGTCCAGATATTTTTCATATGTCCTGTTCCTTGTGCTTCTGCCAACATGACTATCCAGTATATCTTCAATCTCCTTAGTGTCTGAACTAGTTGCTGGAATACTCCATTGTGCTGCTGTGATCTCATCTTCAACACCTCCTTCATGATACTCTGTCAGATCTGAAATGTTAAACACTGGTGAAATATTTAGCTCAGTAGGCAATTCTACCTCATATGCATTTCCTGAATCATGTTTATTCAATATCCTACATAGTCCAAACTTCTTCATTTTCAGCCTTTTATATGTACCAATTGGAAACCGCTCCTTCCGCAAATGAACCATGACTTCATCACCGACCTGAAATTCCTTATACTGTGCGTTCATCTTGGTAATATGCTTCCTCACCTCCCCATGGATGTTCTTCAAGTGTTCTGTAAAATCCTCAGCTTCAGCACTACTTATTTCTCCTTTATCTATCTTCCTCAATTCAGATGCATTTCTTGGACTACTTCCATATACAATCTGGAATGGTGATTTACTAGTGCTCCTGTTGACAGAATTATTGTATGCAAATTCTGCTTGTGATAAAATCAAATCCCATCCCGTTGGCTTATCTCCAACCAAACATCTCAGCACATTTTCCAAACTCATATTCACCACCTCTGTCTGTCCATCAGTCTGTGGATGATGTGATGAACTGAACTTCAAATCTATCTTCAACTTCTTCCACAATGTACGCCAGAAATATCCAACAAACTTAGTGTCCCGATCTGAAACTATGGTCTTTGGCAAACCATGAAGTCTCACTACTTCTCTGAAAAATAATTCTGCTACATGAATAGCATCATTAGTCTTCTTGCAGGGAATGAAATGTGTCATCTTTGAAAATTTGTCAACCACCACAAAAATTGAATCATGCCCCCACTGAGTCCTCGATAAACCTAGAACAAAGTCCATACTGATATCCTCCCAAGGCTTCTCTGGTACAGGTAATGGCTGATACAATCTTGCATTCTGCTTCACTCCTTTCGCCATCTGACATACTTTGCAACTCTATACAAACTTCTTCACATCTTGCTGCAACTGTGGCCAATAATAATTCTCACTAACCAAACCAACGGTTTTATCACGACCAAAATGTCCAGCCAATCCTCGACTATGCTTCTCCTTGATGAGATTCTCCCTCATAGAACTTCGTGGAATGCACAACTGACTCCCTCTGAATAGCATATCATCCTAGATGATGAAATCCAACCATTTCATCCTATCTAGAGTAACAGGTTCTGTACAAGCCTTCCAAGCTTCACCAAAATCAAGATCCTCTGGATACAAATTTTTGAGTTCCTTGAACCCAACCACTTCAATCTGTATTTCTATCAGCAATAGTTCCCTTTTGCTAAGAGCATCTGCAACCCTATTAGACTTTCCATTCCTATGTTTCAAAACAAATGTATAACTCTGCAAAAACTCAACCCATTTCAAATGTCTCTGATTCAACTTTCCTTGACTATTCAAATATTGCAAAGCTTGATGATCAGTATACAAAACAAACTTCTTAGGAAGCAGATAATGTCTCCACTTTTTTAATGCCTGAACTATAGCATAAAATTCTTGATCATAAACAGAATACTTCCTCTTGGCATCATTTAACTTCTTACTGAAATATACAACAGGTTTACCTTCTTGGCTCATAACAGCTCCTATTGCAGTACCACTAGCATCACAATCTACTTGAAACAGCTTATTAAAATCTGGAAGTGTTAAAATAGGTTGTTCTGTAACTTTTTGTTTCAATAATTAAAAACTCTTTTCTGCCCCATTAGTCCACTTAAACTCTTTTCTATCCCCTCACATTGTTTTAGTCAAGGGTCCACAAATACTGCTAAAATTTCAGATAAACTTTCTGTAAAAGCTAGCCAAACCATGAAAAGATCTTACCTCAGTAGCACTCCTTGGAGTAGGCCATTCAAGGATAGCCTGTACCTTCTCTGGGTCCATTTTTAGACCTTCTGCTGAAACTACAAATTCCAAATACACTAACTCTTTC
Organism: Chamaecyparis obtusa; assembly: GCA_027943335.1. NCBI lineage: Eukaryota > Viridiplantae > Streptophyta > Pinopsida > Cupressales > Cupressaceae > Chamaecyparis > Chamaecyparis obtusa. The sequence goes on along the minus strand of BSBK01012438.1, from coordinate 102,880 downwards.
TTCACAAAACTGCACTTCTTCAAATTAATCAACAATTTCTCTTCTCTCAGCTTCTCAAATACCATACGAATATGCATCATATGCTCCTCCAATGTCTTACTAAAGATCAAAATATCATCTAGGTAAACAATGACAAACTTACCCAGAAATTCTTTCAAAACCTCGTTCATGAGCCGCATGAAAGTGCTCGGTGCATTGGTTAGCCCAAAAGGCATGACTAACCACTCATACAGTCCTTCCGTTGTCTTGAAGGCAGTCTTCCATTCATCTCCTTCTCTGATCCAAATCTGATGATATCCACTTTTTAGATTTATCTTTGAAAAATACACAACTCCACTCAAACAGTCCATAATTTCATCCATTCGTGGCAATGAAAACCTGTACTTGATTGTGATCTTGTTTATTGCCCTAGAATCTGTACACATCCTCCATTCTCCATTCTTCTTTGGTGCTAATACAGCTGGTACAGCACAGGGACTCAGACTCTCATGGATCAATCCTTTCTGTAACAACTCATGTACTAGTCTGTTCAACTCCTCACTTTCTGCAGGTGTTATTCTGTGTGCTGCCTTGTTCGGCAAACTCGCTCCTGGGATCAAGTCCATCTGATGGCTGATCTTCCTGACTGGTGGTAATCCATCAGGCACGTTATCGGATACAATATCCTGAAACTTATTCAACAAATCTGCAACTTCTACAGGAACATCTTCTACTTCTTCTTTACCAGCTTTTGGAATTAAAGCAAAACATACATGTTCATGCCTCATACCATCTAGGAAATTTCTTCCATCAACAAAAGTTATCCTTGCAGTACCACATACCTTTTCTTCAGTCTCCTTCAATGGTTTTAGCTTATGTCGCACTCCATCCTTTGTCAGAGAATAGGTATTCGTACGACCATCATGTACAGCACATCTGTCAAACTGCCATGGTCTACCCAACAACATATGACATGCATCCATAGATATGATATCACACAATACCTCATCTTGGTATCCGCCGATCTTGAACTTTACCAGGCACTGTTCACTGACCATGACCTTGTGGTCATCCTGCACCTAGGCAATCCGATATGGATGTGGGTGTTTCTGTCTCTTGAGCTTCAACTTTGTCACCATCTTTTCTGACACCAAATTGTCAGTGCTTCCACTATCGATAATCACATCACAGCATTTACCTTCACACTTGCATCTAGTGCGAAACAGGCTCCTCTTTTGTTCAGGTTCATTCTCACCACTCAACAAGACTCTTCTATTAATTAGCGTTTCTCCTCTTTCACCATCTTCAGAATTTGATGATCTAGCATCTTCATCGACATGCGCAACTCTGGCCTGGCCTTTATTTCTCCTATCTGTTCTGCCTTTGTGCTGAGGACATTCAAATGCCCTGTGACCTTCTCCACAGTGAAAACATGTTCCACGGAAGCCACCTCTTCCAGATCCTTGTCCTCTTCCTCTTCCTTTTTGATCTCTATTATTCTGATCCTGGAAGCAATTGAAATTATTTCCTCACTGATTCTGACTGCTACTGGCCTCATCCTTCTTTTTCAGATCTTCATTTTGGCCACCATATGACCATCCACCAGATCGTCCACCGCGACCTCTTCCGTTTTGTCTGCTCTCAAACTTCTTGTTCAGCTTTTCCTCTACTTTTAGGGCAAACTGGTATGCCTCTTCAATACTATTCATTCGAACCAGATTCAGCTCCTCCTGAATGCTTGGCCTTAACCCATTAAGGTATCAGGCAACTTTCTCCTTATCAGCTTCTGTATGGCCTGTTCTGATGAGAAGTCGATAGAACTCCTCTGTATACTCCTGAATAGATCTTCCTGCTTGCTTCAAACTCTCAATTTTCTTCAGTAGGTCAAGCTCATAATCAACAGGAATGAACTGTCGCTTTAATTTATCCACCATCTAGTCCCATCTCGTGATTTTCTCCTTTCCCCTTCTATTTTGCTCCAACTGAATCTCTTGCCACCATATCTTCGCATGACCTTTCAGTTTGGCCTTCACAAATTTGACTCTATCAGGATGCTCAACATCTTCATACTCAAAATATATTCTTCACATTCATTGATCCAGTCGATCAATTCTTCTGGGTTAAGATTTTCAGAAAATGTAGGAACCCCAATCTTAGGTCTTTTCCCAATCTTGGAAATCGCCCGAAAAAGTCTTTCTTCCTCCTGGTTCACAATTTCAACTTCTCCTTCTTGATATTCTTCTTGGGCTTCATCCTCACTTTTGTATCTGACATTAAGATTCATTCCTCTATGAATCTCTTCTTTGCAATGCTCGCACTTGTCTCTGCAGCTCTCTAACCTCAGGTGTTACAACACCAGCTCTTCTGCCACGTTCCTTTCGTGGAGGCATTTTCGCGATGCGTGCTGAAACCCTAGCCACGGTCCTGGTGCAAACTGCCTCACAGTCGGTGATTTGTTTACACACTCAAGAACTCCTGCTCTGATACCACTTGATGAAGGGTGCTCCCCTTAATACAACAAACACATAACAGAAATAAAGAAACAACAACAATATGGAAGAACAGAAAATTGCCTTCTTATTATCTCCACAAATGTGGAATTACAAACTTTCAGAATTATAATATGCAAAGCCACATGGGCATTCCCTTACAATATTCTGTAGGACAAAGCCTCGAATCAATACCCAGATCTACTACCCAGAACTATTCTGAACTGCCTAAGACAATAATACAACCTTCCTTATATAGGCAATTTTTCACCGCCTAGGAAGGTTCCAGAATTTTAGCCAATAAGGCCGACCAAATTTAGAATTATTTTATTTTACATTTCATTACATCATAGTCAGCTCAAGATAACCTTTGAAACCCGAACACAAATTTTGAAGAAAATTATTTTTTACCATTTCAGGTGGCCCAACTTCTGAAGACCATAAGTCATCACCAGTTGACCCGATCGGCTATTATAACCCATTTCGGAAATGCCACAAAGCACTATACAGGCTTGACCCGTGCAAGCGCCCGTCACCCAAATTTTTGACCTCATCTGGGGCCTCTAAAGCCTTCAAAATTAAGTTCAAAGTTTCTATACCCTGCTGCCAATATCAAAAATCTTCAATATCTTCTAATATACACTTGATCTGGCAATGAAACTTTACTGGCAGACTTATATGACCAAAATGAACCTCCAAGAAAGAAATCAGATCATTCTGAGCACATACAAAAATTACCAAAAATAGTAACTTTTCATAAATAGCAGCTCTGCACAAAATAACCCTTATTGAATATAAAAACATAAATATTTTTGGGTGATGCAAGATTGCTCTTACACCCAGGATGCTCTTTCATCAGACACCTGGGGTAATTTGAGAAGTGAGCCTGTCACGACTCAGGTGTGTAGAGGAAAACCAAGATAGTTAACCTCCTCCTTTGTTAGCCATGATGAATCTTCAATAGGTCATCCTTTCCACTTGACCAGATATTTTTCATATGTCCTGTTCCTTGTGCTTCTGCCAACATGACTATCCAGTATATCTTCAATCTCTTTAGTGTCTGAACTAGTTGCTGGAATACTCCATTGTGCTGCTGTGATCTCATCTTCAACACCTCCTTCATGATACTCTATCAGATCTGAAATGTTAAACACTGGTGAAATATTTAGCTCAGTAGGCAATTCTACCTCATATGCGTTTCCTGAATCATGTTTATTCAATATCCTGCATAGTCCAAACTTCTTCATTTTCAGCCTTTTATATGTACCAACTGGAAACCGCTCCTTTTGTAAATGAACCATGACTTCATCACCGACTTGAAATTCCTTATACCTCCTTTTCTCATCTGCCTTAGCCTTATACTGTGCGTTCATCTTGGTAATATGCTTCCTCACCTCCCCATGGATGTTCTTCAAGTGTTCTATAAAATCTTCAGCTTCAGCACTACTTATTTCTCCTTTATCTATCTTCCTCAATTTAGATGCATTTCTTGGACTACTTCCATATACAATCTGGAATGGTGATTTACCAGTGCTCTTGTTGACAGAATTATTGTATGCAAATTCTGCCTGTGGTAAAATTAAATCCCATCCCGTTGGCTTATCTCCAACCAAACATCTCAGCAAATTTCCCAAACTCATATTCACCACCTCTGTCTGTCCATCAGTCTGTGGATGATGTGATGAACTAAACTTCAAATCTATCTTCAACTTCTTCCACAATGTATGCCAGAAATATCCAACAAACTTAGTGTCCCGATCTGAAACTATGGTCTTTGGCAAACCATGAAGTCTCACTACTTCTCTGAAAAATAATTCTGCTACATGAATAGCATCATTAGTCTTCTTGCAGAGAATGAAATGTGTCATCTTTGAAAATCTGTCAACCACCACAAAAATTGAATCATGCCCCCGCTGAGTCCTCGATAAACCTAGAACAAAGTCCATGCTGATATCCTCCCAAGGCTTCTCTGGTACAGGTAATGGCTGATACAATCATGTATTCTGCTTCACTCCTTTCGCCATCTGACATACTTTGCAACTCTGTACAAACTTCTTCACATCTTGCTGCAACTGCGGCCAATAATAATTCTCACTAACCAAACCAACAGTTTTATCACGACCAAAATGTCCAGCCAATCCTCGACTATGCTTCTCCTTGATGAGATTCTCCCTCATAGAACTTCGTGGAATGCACAACTGACTCCCTCTGAATAGCATATCATCCTGGATGATGAAATCCAACCATTTCATCCTATCTAGAGTAACAGGTTCTGTACAAGCCTTCCAAGCTTCACCAAAATCAAGATCCTCTGGATACAAATTTTTGAGTTCCTTGAACCCAACCACTTCAATCTGCATTTCTGTCAGCAATAGCTGCCTTCTGCTAAGAGCATCTGCAACCCTATTAGACTTTCCACTCCTGTGTTTCAAAACAAATGTATAACTCTGCAAAAACTCAACCCATTTCAAATGCCTCTGATTCAACTTTCCTTGACTATTCAAATATTGCAAAGCTTGATGATCAGTATACAAAACAAACTCCTTAGGAAGCAAATAATGTCTCCACTTTTTTAATGCCTGAACTATAGCATAAAATTCTTGATCATAAACATAATACTTCCTCTTGGCATCATTTAACTTCTTACTGAAATATGCAACAGGTTTACCTTCTTGGCTCATAACAACTCCTATTGCAGTACCACTAGCATCACAATCTACTTGAAACAGCTTATTAAAATCTGGAAGTGTTAAAATAGGTTGTTCTATAACTTTTTGTTTCAATAATTAAAAACTCTTTTCTGCCCCATTAGTCCACTTAAACTTTTTTCTATCCCCTCTCATTGTTTCAGTCAAGGGTCCACAAATACTGCTAAAATTTCATATAAACTTTCTATAAAAGCTAGCCAAACCATGAAAAGATCTTACCTCAGTAGCACTCCTTCGAGTAGGCCATTCAAGGATAGCCTGTACCTTCTCTGGGTCTATTTTTAGACCTTCTGCTGAAACTACAAATCCCAAATACACTAACTCTTTATTCACAAAACTGCACTTCTTCAAATTAATCAACAATTTCTCTTCTCTCAGCTTCTCAAATACCATACGAATATGCATCATATGCTCCTCCAATGTCTTACTAAGATCAAAATATCATCTAGGTAAACAATGACAAACTTACCCAGAAATTTTTTCAGAACCTCGTTCATGAGCCGCATGAAAGTGCTCGGTGCATTGGTTAGCCCAAAAGGCATGACTAACCACTCATACAGTCCTTCTTTTGTCTTGAAGGCAGTCTTCCATTCATCTCCTTCTCTGATCCGAATCTGATGATATCCACTTTTTAGATCTATCTTTGAAAAATATACAACTCCACTCAAACAGTCCATAATATCATCCATTCGTGGCAATAAAAACTTATACTTGATTGTGATCTTATTTATTGCCCTAGAATCTGTACACATCCTCCATTCTCCATTCTTCTTTGGTGCTAATACCGCTGGTATAGCACAGGGACTCAGACTCTCATAGATCAATCCTTTCTGTAACAACTCATGTACTTGTCTGGTCAACTCCTCACTTTCTGCAGGTGTCATTCTGTGTGCTGCCTTGTTCGGCAAACTCGCTCCTTGGATCAAGTCCATCTGATGGATGATCTTCCTAACTGGTGGTAATCCATCAGGCACGTTATCGGATACAATATCCTGAAACTTATTCAACAAATCTACAACTTTTACAGGAACATCTTCTACTTCCTCTTTACCAGCTTTTGGAATTAAAGCAAAACATACATGCTCATGCCTCATACCATCTAGGAAATTTCTTCCATCAACAAAAGTTATCCTTGCAGTACCACATACCTTTTCTTCAGTCTCCTTCAATGGTTTTAGCTTATGTCGCACTCCATCCTTTGTCAGGGAATAGGTATTCGCACGACCATCATGTACAACACATCTGTCAAACTGCCATGGTCTACCCAACAACATATGACATGCATCCATAGATATGATATCACACAATACCTCATCTTGGTATCTGCCGATCTTGAACTTTACCAGGCATTGTTCACTGACCATGACCTTGTGGTCATCCTGCACCCAGGCAATCCGATATGGATGTGGGTGTTTCTGTCTCTTGAGCTTCAACTTTGTCACCATCTCTTCTGACACCAAATTGTCAGTGCTTCCACTATTGATAATCACATCACAACATTTACCCTCACACTTGCATCTAGTGCGAAACAGGCTCCTCCTTTTTTCAGGTTCATTCTCACCACTCAGCAAGACTCTTCTATTAATTAGCATTTCTCCTCTTTCAGCATCTTCAAAATTTGATGATCTAGCATCTTCATCGACATGCACAACTCTGGCCTGGCCTTTATTTCTCCTATCTGTTCTGCCTTGGTGCTGAGGACATTCAAATGCCCTGTGACCTTCTCCACAGTGAAAACATGTTCCACGGAAGCCACCTCTTCCAGATCCTTGTCCTCTTCCTCTTCCTCTTTGATCTCTATTATTCTGATCTTGGAAGGGATTGAAATTATTTCCTCGCTGATTCTAACTGCTACTGGCCTCGTCCTTCTTTTTCGGATCTTCATTTCGGCCACCATATGACCGTCCACCAGATCGTCCACTGCGACCTCTTCCGTTTTGTCTGCTCTCAAACTTCTTGTTCAGCTTTTCCTCTACTTTTAGGGCAAACTGGTATGCCTCTTCAATACTATTCATTCGAACCAGATTCAGCTCCTCCTGAATGCTTGGCCTTAACCCATTAAGGTATCGGGCAACTTTCTCCTTATGAGCTTCTGCATGGCCTGTTCTGATGAGAAGTCGATAGAACTCCTCTGTATACTCCTGAACAGATCTTCCTGCTTGCTTCAAACTCTACGTTTTCTTCAGTAGGTCAAGCTCATAATCAACAGGAATGAACTGTCGCTTTAATTTATCCACCATCTGATCCCATCTCGTGATTTTCTCCTTTCCCCTTCTATTTCGCTCCAACTGAATCTCTTGCCACCATATCTTCGCATGACCTTTCAGTCTGGCCTTCGCAAATTTGACCCTATCAGGATCCTCAATATCTTCATACTCAAAATATTCTTCACATTCATTGATCTAGTCGATCAATTCCTCTGGGTTAAGATTTCTAGAAAATGTAGGAACCTCAATCTTAGGTCTTTTCCCAATCTTGGAAATCGCCCGAAAAAGTCTTTCTTCCTCCTGATTCACAATTTCAATTTCTCCTTCTTGATATTCTTTTTTGGCTTCATCCTCACTTTCATCTCTGACATTAAGATTCATTCCTCTATGAATCTCTTCTTTGCAATGCTCGCACTTGTCTCTGCAGCTCTCTAACCTCAGGTGTTACAACACCAGCTCTTCCGCCACGTTCCCTTCGTGGAGGCATTTTCGCGATGCGCGCTGAAACCCTAGCCACGGTCCTGGTGCAAACTGCCTCACAGTCAGCGATCTGTTTACACACTCAAGAACTCCTGCTCTGATACCACTTGATGAAGGGTGCTCCCCTTAATACCACAAACACATAACAGAAATAGAGAAACAACAACAATATGCAAGAACAGAAAATTGGCTTCTTATTATCTCCACAAATGTGGAATTACAAACTTTCAGAATTACAATATGCAAAGCCACATGGGCATTCCCTTACAATATTCTGTAGGACAAAGCCTCGAATCAATACCCAGATCTACTACCCAGAACTATTCTGAATTGCCTAAGACAATAATACAGCCTTCCTTATATAGGCAATTTTTCACCGCCTGGGAAGGTTCCAAAATTTTAGCCAATAAGGCCGACCAAACTTAGAATTATTTTATTTTACATTTCATTACATCATAGTCGGCTCAAGATAACCTTTGAAACCCGAACAGAAATTTTGAAGAAAATTATTTTTTGCCATTTCAGGTGGCCCAACTTCTGAAGACCATAAGTCATCACCAGTTGACCCGATCGGCTATTATAACCCATTTCGAAAATGCCACGAAGCACTCTACAGGCTTGACCCGCGCAAGCGCCCGTCACCCAAATTTTTGACCTCATCCGGGGCCTCTAAAACCTTCAAAATTGAGTTCAAAGTTTCTATACCCTGCTGCCAATACCAAAAATCTTCAATATCTTCCAATATACACTTGATCTGGCAATGAAACTTTACTAGCAGACTTATATGACCAAAATGAACCTCCAAGAAAGAAATCAGATCATTCTGAGCACATACGAAAATTACCAAAAATATTAACTTTCCATAAATAGCAACTCTGCACAAAATAACCCTTATTGAATATAAAAACATAAATATTTTTGGGTGATGCAAGATTGCTCTTACACTCAGGATGCTCCTGCATCAAATACCCTTGCATAGTTTGCAGATAGCTTTGTTCTAGTTAATAAAGAGCCCACTGAGTTCTATGATACTAAGCTCAAAGAAATGGAACAAACTCTAAAACTTAAGGATATAGGGATGGGAGGATATTGAATTGAACCTGTGCTATCACTGGCTGCTCTCCCTCCATCTCCACATTCTTATGGGAGACCTTTTGAGAGTAACAAACCTTCTGATGACTCTCCTCAAATAGTCTATGATGGTGCCTTTGTACAAGCCTCTACACCTTTAGAAGATGAGGATGAAGAAAGAGCTATCACAACTTGGATTTATAAAGGGAAAGAAACATCTGAAATGACTACTCTACCTCTAGACTTAGAGCAAGAGCCATACAGTGAGGCCTTCAAAATCATGAAGCTCTTTGGATATAAAGGGAGTGGTCCTATAGGAATGAATGGAAATGGTTTGCTAAAACCCATTGAAGCTATAGGTTGTTGCACAAAGGATACTACTGGCCTAGGCTTCAAAAATATCCCCTTTCATTTAGGGATAAACAAACTTGTGCCTGAACCTGACCCTAAATCTGAACCAGAATTTGAAGATACTACCCCAGAGGTAAACTTGGAGGTCAGCTCTGATGAAGAACCTTTCCATATCCTATTCCTCCAAAATTTTCTGCACTCTTTGCAGAACCAGATGAACCTATTATACCTATCCACCTAGTAGGGACTGATAGTGATTCTGATGAGGCCACTTTGGTGCATCGACTAACGTATGACCAATGGAGAGAAATACAAATGGCTGATTTTGATTCTCAGGGTGAATGGTACATACCACCACTTTTTCAAGAGAGGTTTAAGCAAGACCAACTTCAACAAGCCATTAATGTTACAAGAGATGAAGATGAGTTAGATGATACAACCGGTGCTAATGGAATTCCCATGTCAAGAAATGACTCACATGAGTACGAGTTTGACTCTTTGTCTGATGCTACTTATGATAAAGATATAGACATGGTTCATACCTATGAAAACCTTCTTGAAGTAAGTGAAGGGTTTAGTGTTAGGACACATGAATTAGATGCCATCAGTGTTAACTTGTCCTCTACTTTCAATGTGGGGTCTCATAGGGATTCGAACACTCCTTTGGATGAGATCAATCTAGGTCCTTACTTGCTCATCCGTGTTTTTGATGATTATACTATGAACATAATTGAACCAGCCACTACTTCTCTCTCTCTCAAAAATCTCAAGCTGATAAACTGGAACTACCCCTCCTCATCTAATGAAGTCCTAATGTTCCAGAATGATTACAATCTAGCTTTGTTACCTCCATGCTATTGAATCTATAATTTCCTCCACCAGCGAAGGTAGTGTCAGCATGATAGAGGCAGATATTAAGTATCTTAGTCAAAAAGTTAAAAGAAGAAAAAATAGATGCTCTAATGGTGAAAACAACATTGTGGCAGTATCAGAGCCAAAAATAGTAAAAATAAAAGACATATTTGAGGGTGAAAACCTCTTTGAGGTGCCCAAGGATGAGATACTTGATATGCTCCTGAGTCACTTTCAAGAGAGATCATCAGTATTGATTGAGCTGACACAACCGGTGAATTTGGGTACAGAGGCTGCTCCACAAATTATTCATCTAGCACAGTCATTATCTAAAAAAGAAAAGGAAGAGTTCACTAGATTCTTTCAAAGAAAGAAAATAAACTTTACATGGACTTACTCTGACATGCCTAGATTGGATCCTAATCTAATCATGCACCATCTGTCCATTGCACTAGGTATTAAACTTGTCAAACAAAAGCTTTAGAAGATGCATCCACACGTGGCACTTTTAGTCAAAGCATAGCTAAAAGCTTCTTAAGGCTGGTTTCATAAGGACTATTGACTATGCAGAGTGGATTTCAAATATTGTTCTAGTCACTAAACATGATAAATCCATTCATGTGTGCATAGAATTTTGGGATCTAAATAAGGCATGTCTAAAAGATGACTTCCCACTATCCAATATTTACATGATAGTGGATATGACAATAGGTTACCAAATGTATTCCTTGATGGATGGCTTCTCTGGCTATAATCAAATAAAAATTATGCTAGAAGATCAAGAAAAGACCTCTTTCACATGTGCCTGGAGCACCTTCTGCTGGAATGTCATGCCTTTTAGGCTTAAGAATGCTAGAACAACATACCAGAGAGCTGTCACTACCATTTTCCATGATATTATGCATAGAACAATGGAAGATTATGTGGATGACACTTTGGCAAAAAGCATGTACTGGAAAACTCATCTTACAGATTTGGGTCCCATCCTTGACCGCATGGAACAATTTAGTCTCAAACTTAATCCCAAAAAAAGTGCGTTCGGTGTCACTTCTGGGAAACTCTTGGTTTACATTATTTTAGATAAAGGCATAGAGGTTGATCCTAAAAAAGTTCAAGCTATTATGAGCATGCCTCCACCTAAGAACATCAGTTAAATGAGAGGACTTTAGGGAAGGCTACAATCTATCTAGTGCTTTATTTCACAGTTGGTTGACAAGTCACAACCGTTCACTAAAACTTTGCATAAGGGTGTGACTTATGAATGGAATGAAGAATGTGATAGGGGACTCACTCAAATTAAACAGTATCTTGTTATCCACCTATATTGATGCCTCCTATTCATGGGAAGCCGCTCATACTATACATCTCAACCATGAACACATCTTTGGGTGCTCTCCTAGCTCAAGAAGATTAGAACAACAAAGAGAGAGCCATTTATTATATTAGCAGAACATTGGTTTCTTATGAAATGAATTATTCTGTCATTGAAAAATCTTGTCTAGCAGTAGTGTTTGCTTCATAAAAATTGTGGTATTATATGCTCACTCACACTACAAGGCTTATTGCAAAAATTGATCCACTAAAGTACTTACTAAGCAAGGCTGCCCTCATGGGTAGACTAGAAAAATGGGTTATGATACTCAGTGAATTTGACATTGAGTATGTGGAAAGAAAATCTATTAAAGGACAAGCAATTTCTGATTAGTTTGTGGAAGCTCCTCTAAAATATCACCAACCTTTAAACATTGAATTCCCAGATGAATCCATCATGCTTCTCACACATCAAGCTTGGAGCATGTTCTTTGATGGATCATTCACTCAGCAAGGATTAGGTGCAGGCATTCTGTTTATAACACCTCAAAGATACTCATTGCCCAAAGCTTATTAAATGTTGTTTCCCTACATAAAAAACATCATTGAATATGAAGCTCTCATCAATGGTATGAAGATAGCCATTGAATGGTGCGTGGATGAGCTCAAGGTCTTTGGAGACTCTCAGTTAGTCATCAACCAAGTTAATGGTATCTATCAAACAAAATATGACAAGCTAGTGCCTTACAAACGAATGGTGGATGATCTCAAACATTATTTTGCACACATTTCCTTCCAACAAATTCCAAGGGTAGACAATAATGCAGCCGATGCCATGGCCACTCTTGCCTCAATGTTACAAATGCCAGAAAATGACTTCAGACATGAATTCCTGGTGGAGACATTATGCTACGTTGCCTATGACATTCCTAAATCTAGGATGATATGTTCAGTCATCGGACATGATTCATCCTACTACCACCATATCTATTCCTATCTCCATGACCAAATCATTCCCGACACCTATACACAGAATGAAAAGCCTCATCTAATTCGTAATGCTTCACGGTATGTCATCATAGCAAATGACTTCTATAAACGGGGTCTAGACGGTACCCTTCTTAGGTGTCTAGAACCTGATGAGTCCAAACATGCGTTAGCTGAGGTACATGAAGGTATCTGTGGGTCTCATTCGAGTGGTCTGATGTTAGCTCATAAACTTATTAGATCTGGTTACTATTGGCCAGATATGGAGAAAAAAGTTCAATATGCCAAGGCTTGTAAACAGTGCCAATTTCATAGAAATCTGATCCATGCTATTGCTAAAGAGCTTATTCCTTTCATTAGTTTATGGCCATTTCAGTAGTGGGCCTTTGATTTGGTGGGTCAAATACATCCTTCTTCTTCAAGAGGACATAAGTTCATCATCATAGCTATAGACTATTTTACTAAATGGGTTGAGGCAGTCCCTCTGACTATAGCTGATGGCAAGTCTGTGGCTATGTTTATACTAAACTATATCATCTATAGATATGGTGTACCCTCATCCATTATCATTGACAATAGGGGACAATTCGAGAACAAGGACCTAAAAGAGTTATGCACCAAATTTAGGATCATTCAACATTGGTCATCTATCTATTATCCCCAAGGTAATGGACAAGCATAAGCTTCTAATTGTAATACCCCAAAAATGGGCTATAAGTTCATTAATCTTCTATATCGACACATCAAATGAAATCAACATCGAAGTCCTAACCTAAGACACATCTGAACATCATCGAATCCTAATTGATTATCATAAATTCTGCACCGGGGAATATTCCTAGCAATATTCCTATTTATCATAATTATCTTTAATTTAATGATTATTTGGTGATAAATCACATTTATCCTAAAGTTAATTAATTGACTATGATGAATATTTAATTAATTGATTTAATTTTGCCACTTAATTATTTAATTGAATTTAATTGTATTTATTCCTAAGTATTATCATTTAAATTTGGCAATAAATCAAAATTCCTATCATTAATTGATTAAATTCTTATTTAATTACTTAAAGCAAGTTGTCATATTTGATGATATTATTTTTGAATAAAAGTTTGATTAAATGATTGATTAACCCATAAATCAATTATTTTATTTAAAAAATCAGTTAAGTTGAGAATAAATCACTTTATTTATTTATTAATTCATAATTATCCATGTGCACAATCAAAGAGCAATTAAACTCTAAATCAGAAAATCAATGCAAGTTATTGACTTTTTGGAATTCAACATCATTTTTGAGTTTTAAAGTTGATCTAAACTTTTAATTTGAGTTAAAAAGCTATTTTCGCATGATTTGCATGTTTTTGTGAATTAAATTATCCTTTATTTTTAGATAACTCAAAAATCAAGCTAAGTTAATCTGAGTGATTTATGGCTTTCTTTCATGCACCTCCAAATTCTTGGATTTCTATAAATTAAGGCTTTAGCTCATCTCAAATCATCCACAAGAATTGCATAATCACGCTGCTGAATTGGAGAATCAGAGCTTCTTTGTGAATCAACCACGTTTTGTGAGATCACTTTTGTTTTCATATTATTGTTGGATCATTTTAGCATATCAATTTCCATATTATCATAGATTCATATCAAGTTTTCATATAGAATAGTTTCATATCATTTTTTTAATCATATCATTGCATCTAAAATCCAAAAAAATAGATTAATTGCATTCGTATTTCATATCAGTTTTGCATTCAAATCCTTTGTTTAGGTGTCGTCAAGGTCACTGATCTCGATAACAATCTGAGAACATCATACTTGCACATATTAGAAGGTAGTAAATCACCTGGTTAGTTTAGCTTTCAATTCATTGTAGATTTTGATTTCAACTAACCTCTAATGTTTTACTAAAGTGTTGCGTCTATAGATCAAGTACAAAATTCACACACACACTAATAAGACAATTCTCAAAATCTTGCACAGAATAGTTCATAAATCTAGTAGAGATTGGCACCTCCAGATTAATCCGACTTTATGTGCCTATAGAACAAGTATCCAAACACTAATGAGGGCCACACCCTTTGCCTTGGTTTATGGAGCAGATGCGGTATTGCCTATTGAGGTTGAGATTCCTACATTGCGAGTCTCCCTAAGGGGCCTCATCACTGATGAAGAAAACAAAATATCCTGGCTTCAAGAGCTTGAGTTATTGGATGAACGTCGGAAGGTGGCATTCAATCATCTTCGAGCATACCAAAAGAGAATGTCTAAATCCTACAATAAGAAAGTCAGACAAAGGGAATTTTAAGTGGGTGATCTCGTCTTAAGAGAAAACCCCAAAAATCAGTAGCAGCGGGTCCAGAAAGGGAAATTTTAACCAAACTGGTTGGGTTCATATGTTTTCGCTACAAAATTTGGGTCTGGCACATGCCAACTATCTACCACTGAAGGAGAATAGCTCAAAGAGCCAATCAATGCTCTGCACCTGAAGTGGTTCTACAGCTGAGGCATTCTCTGTGTGCTCATGTACATACTTATTGATCCTGAAAAAATCCAAAAAATGGTATATTGTCAAAAATCCTAAAAATTAAAAAATGTCCTAAAAAATGATCATCTTAGTGAAAACCTGGTAAACAGGCACCTTGATAATATGAAAAAAAATAGAAAAATAGAAAAATACAAAAAAAATAAAATATTAAAAAATACAAAAAAAATCAAAAAAGAGAAAAGAACAAAAAATTTGAAAAGAGAAAAATGTGCCATTGATGAAAACCTGGCAAACAAGCGTCATGGTAGAAAAAATAGAATCTCTGCCAAGATGGTGAAAACTTGGTAAATAGGCACCTCTTGTTTCATGAAGCTATATCTCATCTCAACACCATTTGGTTCTTGTTTCCTACTCTAGTTTGCTTTCCTGGTTTCCTGCTTTAGTCCATTTCCTGCTTTAGCTTGCTAGCTCATGCATCCGCTTTCACCCATCTTCGAAATTTTCCTCGACTCTACATGGATTGGAACTGGTCACACTTGGGGGCACCTTCTTGGTCTAGGGGGCATTGTCCTATCACTTTCAGAGATTCTTTCTTGTATCAGTTACTAGTGGTTCCCACTATGTTTGCATGCTGATGCCCAACTATTTTTGAGATCTCTCTCCTTGAGGGTCTCTCGTGTATCAGTCACTAGTGGTTCTCACTGTGTTTGCCTACTGATACCTAGCTATCGTTTGGATCTCTTTTTTGAGGATCCCTTGTACATCAGTCACCAGTGGTTCTCATCATGTTTGCCTATTGATGTTTCGCTAGTATCTCTGAGATCTCTCTCCTTGGGGATCTCTCTTGTATCGGTCACTAGGATTTCTTGCTACGTCTGCTTGCCGATACTTCATTTAGCACTTTGATTTTCTCTTCAAGACAACTTCTCATGCCATATTCTTCTAATTTGACTTCAATCTGCTTGTACACAAACTTAAACTGAAATTGGATTTGTGATTCTCTGAAGCATGCTGAGCTTTTCTCTTTTGTGTGTTGTTCTTTCATTTTATCATTCCTCCTCGAGCAACTCTAAGAGGTCTTCTTGACCGAGAGAAGCAACAACTGGGGGCATGATCTTTTCTTTTCTTTTTGTTTTCTGGTTTAGTTATAATGATCCAAGGAATTCACATAAGAGGGGTGTCCATCTGTAAGAGCCTTCATCATGTATTGAATGGCCATGTGTACCTCGAATCCTTTTATATGGAAACTTTGGTGAGGTTGGTTCTTCTCCTTGTCTATTTTGAGTGACTTATATCTGCTATGAGTAAAATTGCTAACGCTCATCCTGCTAAGAGAATGTAAGGGTCACTACGAGCATTCTTTGGCAAAAGAAGGAACTCTTGTGTGTTTGGCATGTTTGTATGCAACCAACATTCTGGTCATTCTAGCAGCTATGATTTGATGCTTATGTTAGCTTGCTAAATAAAAAAGGAATAGGTGTTTAGGTCATTCTGGCTTCTTGTGCCTTAATGCTTACATCTCATTCTAACAAATCTAAGACTAATGTCATACTCATATTCTCATGATTACAATGTCAGTGAGAATTGTATGGCATCTTGAGATCATCCCATTCCTAAAAACTCTATGATGATAATACGATGAGTCCAACAACCAAGTCCTGGGGCTTGCATCTAGCTTAGGCTTTCATTTTCATTCTAAGATTGCATTAGACAGTGTTTTGGTACTCTCTTGATTGTCTTCCTTTGGATCTATTCATCGAAGGTTCTCATCTTTTGTCCCGGGTTCATCTTGGCTGCACAAGTGTTCAGTCCTCGCTCTTGATCTTCAAAACATTCTTTTGGTTAGTACCTTTTATATATTGCTAAATCCTACATGAGATGATTAGTACCACATACATTTCATTTCCATTTGCATCCATGAAATCCATATGCATACATTCCACATCTACATACTCATTTCCATTTGCATCCATTACAAGCATAAATAAAGTCATACATTACATTAATTTATCTATCATCTATCATTGCATTTCACATTGCATATTCATATACTATCATAAAAGAAAACATGTGCATCTCATACATATCTAATCCATACATCTAAATCACCTTGGAAACATCTCATAAAATATGAACATCAACATTAAAGAAATATATAAACAAGTACAATGATATCAAAGAGGCGACCTCATATATATATCTCATGGCTGATCAATGTCATGTATAAAAAGAATGATGCTACTCGAGCACAGTATCAAAATATGGGCTATAATATGAATGTAAAAAATGAGCTAACTCTACCCATCGCCACTTGGAGGAGGAGGTGGTGGTGGTCCCTATGGTGGTGCCTATGGAGGTGGCATCAGTCTCTACAGGGGAGGCATCAGTCTCTATGGTGGTGCCTGTAGAGGTGCCTGTGGAGGTGCTGTGGTGGTGGTCCTTGTGGTGCTCTGACATACTCAAAAAATGGAGGCACCTGCTCTAATAGATTTGGAACAATGCCAACATATGTCACATTGTAGTAGGCTACTTGAGCAAACTCATATATCATCTATAGCCATGACCTCGCCAGCTCCTCTCGGAGCTCTCTGATCTCCTGATCCCTCTCGGCCACCCACGTCTCCTGGATGATGACTTGCGTATGGAAGTCATCTCTCTCCCCACTGTACCTACCAGAGTCTCTCTCAGATCTTCCTGAGAGCCTCCTAAACCTGTGCTATCTAAGGTGGCCCCTATGTGGCCTGATTCGACATATCAATATCCTCAACCTATGTCTCCTTGTCAGGAGGTGTTTGCTATGATGGGTCTCCTGTCCTCTATCTAGTGGACCTCTACTGGGTCCCATTGCTCCTAGCACCTGCATCTGACCCCATCTATCTGGTAGGGATGTTTATCTACCCTATCCTTGGCCTCAATTCTCTTTGCCTAGGACAATGTAATGGTATCTGCTACTGGGCAGGTACCTACTGCTATTGTTGTTGTTGTCCCTATGGCTGCTGTGCGGGCTACTGCTATGCTCTCTGTCCCATCCCAACAAGATCTATAAACTAGGGAAGGGGTGTGCCAAGAAGTTATCTCGATATGCAAGCATCATCCCTGTATTGGTGACATCCACCATGTAATCCCATCGAGCTGGAGGTACTCATGCCTTGATAGTGCATCTTCCCTGATTTAACCTGGGCTGCCAGCCCTTCTTCGTCTCATCGACGAAGTGAGCATATGATGCATACTCCTGGGAGATGTCCTGCTGTCTCCCAAACTACCTCATAACACGTGTGAGCAAGAAATTCTCAATGATACTAATAGTGTGTCCAATCAGTGGACACGAGACAAACATGTGTGCCAGCTCCCACTGAGCATCATCCCATGGCTCTATGGCTACCCAAGGCCTCCACACAACTACTGCCATATCATTTAACTATCCTCTCCACTGCTCGATCTTACCCAGTGCTGGCTGAGTCATAGGACCTCCATATCTGTAAATGTAGGGCTCAAGGGCCTATCATGTATCATGAAAAATTAGCTTGCAAATAGGGAGATGCTCCTAGGCCCAGATCTGTAACACAAAAACTCCAACTTCCATGGTCTTGGTGCTCTGATACATGACCTTGTGCATCTCATGGTACATCTGTGTGAGCATGCACTTGCCCCATCCAAATCTAACAGCTAGCCTTTGTAGCATCCATCCCTAGCCGCACTCCAATCTATGCTAGCCTTGATTAAGAACCAAGTAATAGCTCAAGAATATGGCTAAAACAACTACTAATCGGTGAGCACCACCATATCTATTGACCAACTCATCCCATGAGATGGCCTGACTCATTAATAACTCATCTCAAAATATGGCCCTCAGTGCCAGTGTACCAGCCCTCGGCTATATATCATACTCAACATGGGCACTGTGGAAGGGTATCCTCAATATCCTGTAAATGTCCTCAGGAGGGACTGTCATCTCCCCCATTGACAAATGAAATGTGTTCATCTCCAAATGGAAATGCTTGACCAATGGACCTAGAAGACTGTGATTTACCTGAATGTCAGGTATATCATGCAAGTAAGACAATCCTAGCCCCTTAATGTGGGCACCCTCAACATTGGTCAACCTCTGAACTAATGTGGTGATGAATAGATGGTGTGATCAAAATGGGACATTAGGGAAGTCAACCTACAAAGCAAGCGATGACATTGGATCAGTATCTCAACATGATGGTTTCAAAGCAACAACAACAGGTAAGGCTGCACATCTATCCTAAACATGACTCTAGTATGTTTTAATTGGCTAACTTTATGCAAAATTAGATGGAGATTCTAAATGTTGCAATAGCTTCCCATGTGAGGAAACTGTTCCCTCGCGTGAGACAAGATCTCTTCCTGTGCGAGAAGATGAAATCTTGCGTGACATCAACTAGCGCTTTGCATGAGCTTTTAGAGAAGCCCCGTGTGAGGAAACTATTTCCTTACATGAGGGGTGACTAAGACCAGCATGAGGAAACTATTTCCTCATGCGAGGGTTGAAGAAAAAGGCTTAAAACATGCTAAATCTAGCCTAAATGACCTAATAAAGAAGTTAAAACTTGAAATGTAGGATGGTTTATTGACTACTCACAGGTGGGTCATACTCCGACGATTGGATATGGCATTGGGAGTGCTTGAATTGATGTGTATGAATTGGAACACCCTCCATTCTCTCTCAGAGCTCTCAGAATCACTAGAAGACAAAGTGAATAATGATTTGAAAATGACCCCTCCGAGCCTTATATAACTTTTTGACCTAATTTTTAAAGTGCTCCGTTTTGCACAAAAATTGCACCCTTGGCTAAATCGACCATTATGAATCCATTTTTGGGATTGAAATCAAAATCTAACATCTCTAGATGGCTCAAAATCACATTTTAAATTCTAGGATCCTTTGGGATCGAAGGCTTGTGCAGTCAGCATTCTGGTGTCATTTTCCTACTAGATTCTCATCTCCTCATCATTTTCTTGGCTTCTTCATCTTTTTCATCTAAAGTCAACTAAAGCCAACTCTAGTCAAATTTGGTCAAACTTGGTCAACAGGACCTCCAAATCACTCCAAATTGCTTCTGCGACTTCTTAAATCTAGTCTGATTGCTCTTATTCTGCAACCTCTTGTTGTCAATTGTCCTTCTCACTTGTCATCTTTCAATTTCACTCCTGAGGGGGCAGGATGATTGCATCATTTGAATCTTGTCAAACCAGTCTCATATCAATCTGATCTAAATCAAAGTCCTCACCGCTTGGGGCATCTCATTACTAGGGGCATCTTTGGGCCTCATATCATCTTGTCATCTATCTTTTAGGTATTTGAGTAATCTAACTTGGATCCTTGAGGATCAAGCTTCATTTTGGAGATGGTTCTTGAAATCTATTAGGTATTGGGGCAATCTAACCCTAATTCCTAAAAGTCAAGCTTCATTCTGGAGATGGCTCTCAAAATCTCTTTTTTAGACCGTTATCTAGGCAATCTAATCCGGGTCTAAGAGGGATAAGTTTTCTATTGGGGAAATCTAACCCTAATTCTAGAGAATAGTCCTAAACCTAAATCCATCATCATCTGATCAATGGGCATTGGGGTAATCTAACCCCGATTCCAGTCTCCTCTCAAGTTGTTATTAGACAGTTGTCTTCGCAATCTAACTTAGGCTTCAGAGAATCATGCCTCGTTCTGGAGGTGGTTCTGCAATTTGATCTATTTCAGTGTCTTGGCATCCTAACCTTGACTTTCAAGGGTTAAGCTCCATTCTGGGGATAATCCTGAAACTTCATATGTCACATTAGACTATTCTTTAAATCAATGCACTGCTCGCACATTAATTAAAAAAGGGGCAAATGTAATACCCCAAAATTGGCACCTTATAATTTCAATCAATTTTGGTGCATTTTCTTCAATTTTACATCATTAAAGTCCTATTTTAATAGGCAATTTTCTCTCTCCTACCTGAATTTATTTGACTTGGTGTCAATTGCAAAAACCCTAAATTGCATTAATCTTACACTATAATTAATTCCTAAGTATTTGACTTTATTAGCTAAATAATCCCTATGATAAATTGATTTAATTTTAAAGTCCTAAGTGCTTTAAATTAAATTAAACTCACCCCCTTTAGCTAATACAGATAAAATGAATTAATATTATTTGGTTATTTGAATGGATTATCTTATTTGGATGTAATAATTCAAATTATTCGAAGGGTCACCCATATGTGGCAATAATTCATTCTTTTAATTAAGTAATTCTTCAATATTTGTCTCAATTGGAATTGAAGAGTTGACTGTTTCATTTCAAGAACCTTTTCATCCTCTCTCCTAGATTTTCTATATTATGAACCTTCTTCCTCATTCGAAAGGAGGCAATTGTGAGAGTATCTAAACTATAGTCAAATTTAGTCTCAATTTTCATACTTTCAAGCTTTGTTATTGCATAATTAGTTTAATTTACATTTCTAGTTAATTGCATTCCCATATTAAACTAGTTTGCTTATTGTTATTAGCTTAATTCTCATATCTCTTTCAAGTTCTTAGATTAAAATCTGCACTTCTTTCTTAGATTAATTGCATCTTCATTCTTAGATTAATTGCATACTCATTCTAGATTAATTGCAATTTGTTTATCTTTCAAGCTTTCAAAATCCTTCATATTAGTTTGGTCTTTTGGTTGTTGGCTCTCATTCTGAGAGTAATTCAAACACCCTAGCTAATTAGAAGGCAACAGGTCGAATTGATAGAATCTTGTGAATTGAGTAATTCATACTCCTCTTCATGATTTGATGATCAAGAAATGACTATGTTGTGTATATGGATAGATTAGAGGTCCACGTTCAACTATAAACATAAGGAACTCATCTTGGGTCTCTAACTTGGTACCAGTCAAAAACAAGAATGGGGACATAAGATTATGTGTGGATTTCAAAAATTTGAATGTTGCCTCATTGAAAGATAATTATGGATTGCCCAACATGGAGGCTATTCTTCATAGAGTGACTGGTTGTGAGTTATTATCCATGATGGATGGTTTCTCAGGGTATATCTAGGTGTTGGTTAAAGAATTAGAACAATTTAAAACAACATTTACTACTCTTTGGGGAACTTATGTGTATATCCGTATAACAAATTTTCAAAGGGAAATGGATGTGGCTTTCAAGGATATTATAAATGTTCTCATGGTAGTATATCAAGATGATTTGACTGCTTATTCAAAGAAATCTAGTGACCATTGTAGTTACTTGGAGAAGGTCTTGGTCAAAGCATTAGAGTTTGGCATATCATTGAATCCAAAGAAATGCCAGTTTGCTGTTACTGAAGGAAAGCTATTAGGGCATATAGTGTCCAAAGAGGGAGTAAGAATTAATCCTGAAAGAGTTGAAGCAATTAAAAGGGTCCCTGATCCAAAGAACCTTAAAGGCATACAATCTTTCCTTGGACAAATTAATTTTGTCAAAAGATTCATTGCTAATTTTGCAGAGATGGTCAAGACCATAGTCAAGCTTTTAAAAAAGGATGTAAGATTTAATTGGAACCAGGAAGCACAAAAGGCCTTTGAGAAAATTTTAAAAAAAATCCAAGAAGCCCCCATTTTAATCTCTCCTGATTATTCTAAACCTTTTTCCTTGTTTTCTTTTTCATCTTTTCATACTATTGCAAAAGTTATATTACAAAAAGATGGGGAAGGATTTGAGCAACCCATTACATTATTTAGAAAATCACTACAGTCAGCTGAACTAAATTATGAGGTAATGGAAAAATAGGCTTATGCATTGGTAAAGGTAGTTAAAGCATTCATGCCTTATTTGGTTTGTGCTAAAGTTAATGCATATGTTCCTCATGCTGTGGTGAAGGACATTCTAGTCCAGAGTGAGGTTACAGGGAAAAGATGAAAATGGATTAATAGAATCTAAGAGTTTGATTTGGAGGTTCATATTACCAAATTGATTAGAGGTTTGGGGTTAGAAAAGTTGATGACCAAAGAGAATTTGGACTTGGTCCAGGTAAATAATGTTACCATGGGTGAAGAAATGGTTACAAGCATTGAGATGCAGCCATGGTATACAAATATTGTGCAGTTTCTCAAAAATGCTAGTTTCCCACATGGCCTAAATGACAATCAGAAGAGGAGTCTCAGATTACAGGCTCAAAAGTATGTGTTGCTGCAAGGTGATTTGTATTGGAAAGACAAGGATGGAATATTGCTCCTATGTTTGGACAAAGGACAGTCTGAGAAGATATTAAAAGAAATGCACTCTGGATTGTGTGGAGGGCATTATTCAACCAGGGAAACAAATCACAAGATTCTAAGGGATGGTTATTATTGGCCTAGTTTATTTAAAGATACCCCTTCATTTGTTAGAAAGTGTGAGCCTTGCCAAAGATTCCCAAATAAATTAAAATTCTTAGGAGCATTATTGTTAAACCCTGTAGTTGTAGAAGCTCCATTTTCCATGTGGGGTATTGACTTCATTGGGGAATTTGAAGAAAAATCTAGTGGGGGACATAGATGGATGCTGTTTGACACAGATTAATTTACTAAATGGATTGAGGCAACCCCAACTAAGAAGGCCACTAGCATAGTGGTGATAGATTTCTTGATGAATAATGTGATTACTAGGTTTGGTGTTACTGTCAAATTAGTAATGGACAATGCCACGTGCTTCAGGTTAGAAGAATTTGTTGATTTTTATTCAGAGATGGGCATTACTTTGTCATATTCATCCCCATACCTCCCACAAGCCAATGGATAAGCATAATCAATCAATAAGATAATTTTGTAGATTCTGAAGAAAACATTAGAATATAATAAGAGAACTTGGCATGCAAAGTTGAAACTTGCATTTTTGGCAGATAGAATTATAGAAAAATTGGTCACAAGTAAGTCTCCATTTTAACTGGTATATGGTATGAAGTCTAGACTACCTGCTAAAAATTTATTTCCTATCTATCAATTCATACAAGATAAAGGTTTAGAGGCTTGTGAACCTTTGAAAGACATGATGATCCAATTGGTTGAATTGGATGAGATAAGAAGAGAGAGTAAAAAAGAAAATGTTAGATTACAACAAAAAATGAAATATCTTTTTGACAAAAGAGTTAGAATCAGGAGGTTCCAGCCTAGAGACTTAGTCCTTCAATGGAATGCCAGGGATGAAGATAAGGGAAAACATAAAAAGTTTGAATCATTATGGTTGGGACCTTATATTATTCATAAGATTCATGGAAATGATTCTTATTTTTTGAAGAATCTGGATAATGAAGAATAGGAATTGCAGTGCATGGACAATTTCTGAAGTTTTTCTTCAATTAAGTTTCAAATTATTACATGCACAATAGTTTTCTAATATATGTATAGGTGTGTTTTCTTTTGTCATGTGTCTGTTTTCTGTAGTAGGTTAGTGTTTTGTGGTCTGCCACCCAGAGATTCCTGAATTATTGCTATGAACTTGCTTTGAAGCATCCTATAAGAGAGCCACTGTTGGGGTATTTTCTAGGTTTTTTGAGAAGTGTTATTTCTAGTGTCATTTTAACATTTGAGTTGTGCCTGTGTCTCCTTCACTTCATGTGTTTGCAATTTTTTTTTAAGTGGCCTGAGTCTCAGATTAGTCATGTGCCAAAAATGTCTTCATTTCTTTTCTCTAGGTCTTGTTTGCCTTTGGTAGGGTTTTGTTCTTGAATTTTTCTTAGTCGTGCCCTAGATCTTATGTTTTTAAGTTACCTTTTCTGGGAACTTAAGTCCTCAATATGCACGTGGTTTTTTTCTTTCCCCTTTGGTCTCTTAATCTCACAATGAAAGTTGTTAAGTCATATTTGATTCAAAGATTGGGTGACAAGGTTAATAGATTAACTTTTAGGTGGTTATCTCTTATTCTCTAAATGGTAGGCAATTAGTTGTTTTTATCTGATGATTCGACGACTAAGATTTCTCCAAGTCTCATGACTTTTGGCAGTTATGTCTCAACCTTTGGTGCTTTGGTGTAATAGTTATCTCTTTGTCTCACAAGGTGGTATTTAAGTCAAGGACCATTCAGAGATCAAGCAACAAAGGGAAATAAGTTTTAAGAAGAAAGGTTATCTCCCGATCTCTTGATTTCACAACATAGTTATGAGGCATTCTAAGATTTAGCGACAAAGGAAGTAAGTTACTTAACTTGTGAAGGTTATCTCTAAATCTCATAAAGGTTAATGCTAAGTCTGACAGATATAATACTAGTGAAATTTGACAAAAGTGTTAGGTCTTTCGGGCCTAGTCGATAAGAAATGCAAAACCCAACAAACAAGTGGGACCAGTATTTTGGGCTTAGTTGGTATGCAATGCAAGATCCTATTTCCATCTATAGAAAGATCAGATGGTGGGTGTAATGCCTTGATATGAACTTGCAATAGGGTTAGTGCTCGTGGGATGATGACGTTATTTTGACACCTAGCAGTGGTGGGACCTTGGTCAGCAACTTTGGATGGAGAGTAAAGGATAGTTTGATCTTGATGATCCAATGGCAGGCATGAAGCCTCAATGAAGAGATGCAAGATGTTTAGCCTTCATTGGATCATGCTTTGGTGATGCATGTACCAATTTGTAAGTGGATCTGCAGGTTTATAAAATAATAAAGAACTAACAAGAAACAGTCATCTCCAGATGTTTGACAGTCAAGTTAATATGTTCATTGACTTGGCGAGTATGGTTATCTCCTAATCTCAAAGTGCTGGTGGTTAGTGACTAAAAATTCAAAGATTCAGTGATAAGGTTAAAAGGAAAAATGAAATAAGGTTATCTCCATATCTCTGAATTAGGCATGAGTTAAAGTAAATGCCTAGAGACTGAGAGATGTATTGGTCACTGATTCTCATGATAAAACTATGGTTAAAGAAAAGATTCAAACATTGAGAGATATGCTTTAGTCGCTAAATCTCATGATCAGACTCAAGTTAAGTAAAGTGTTCAGAGATCATGAGGAGCCTATTGTCACGTGATCTCCAGAAGAGGAGTGGTTAAAGACTTGCCACAGTTTAAGTGATAAAGACTCAACAGTTTTAAATTGATTGTGCAGTAGACATGAAGCCTCAATGAAATGATGCAAGAGGTTTAATGATGACATAATCATACCCTTCCACCATGTGTCCAGCTCAATGAAGATTTTAAGATGGTGGGTCCTTTGTGCCAGGTGTGGCTAAGTTTCTCAATTCTGATTGGTCACTGATGGAAAGTAATGTGACAAATAAAGTTTTTAGTCAAGTTGACTATTCAACTAATTTGTGTGTGCTGGGAAAGAGAAGGATCAACGACCATGTTTTAAACTTCAACATTAACCATTGTGGCTAGAATTTTTAAATTGTCTAAGGGTTTTTCTCTAGGATTGAGGTAACCATGAATCAAATCAATTTTATCATGCTCCAAGTGGAAAATGATTGCACTAGGATTTTTAATGATGCTAAGGCCATAAAAGACTCCAAGTGGGACAGATAGATGAAGTAGTTACAAAGCCCAAAAGAAGATGGAGCTAGTAGCCATTGATTTAGAGGCAATGGAAGAATATTGAGTCACACATGGCACCTGATCCTAGAATACATGGAAGGTAATTATTAGAAAGAGAATAATGTAAGTTAGCTAGTAGGTGGTCATTATTCATGTAACAACTTTTAGCAGTTACCTTGAAATATCTGTAGACAAGGGTGCCACCTTTGAGGATTCACAATGATTTGAAATAGATTTTCTGACTTTTCCTCTCATTTTCTATTAATGATGTAATTTATATTTTGTCTTTTGTACCTATCACTATCCTAGCCATCTGAAGCTTTTTGCATCCTTTTCCTAAGGATTCCAAGATGGCTAGTGATATATATAACAAGTTTTACTTTTGTAAGGGGGTGGTGAAATTCATTCAGTAAGGAGAGTTTTTGCATCCATGTTTTGGTTCTAAGAATTTTTGTCTTTGAATGTACTGATAAAGAAAAATATCAATGAAAATATATTGAGACTCCTTTGCATATTTTTTTGTCTTTTTGTGTGGATCTTGAGTTTTTCATGTATGAAATCTATAAGGCATTTTTAATACATCATTTACAAGGTAAATAGTGGGGGTTAAGCTGAAGTTTCTTTCAAGGGAAGGGTAAATCTTAAGGGAGATCTTTGAGAATTCATGGTTTATACAAGAATTTGATGACTGTATGTGTAAATCAGAGGGTGATTTGTAAGGCATCTCATCTAGGTTTTGGGTATATTGGATTTGAGGGATCTCTGTGGATGTATGTTCTTTGACTCTTTGCCCTAGGATTTGGCACTAGTCTTTGCTCAATTTACATTTCTCACCATCAACACAATTAAAAAATAATTTATCTTAAATTTATGTTGAAAAAATTAGATGTTTATGTCTATATCAAGCATACAAATGATTGTTGTGATTCTTTAAAGAATTGAATCTGTTAGGTACACCCACTTGAGCTTAAAGCTCAAAGTGAAGAAGGGTTAAAATCCTTAGCACCTTAGTGTTTGATATTCTCAGATGTAACTTTTGGGTCCATAGAGTTATGTATCAGAATCTTAAATTTGTATTTACCATCTATAATAGTTTTAAGCACTAAAAAAATTCCAACATAGTAACACAATATTTGTTGTCGAGGAAACCCTGTTAAAGGTAAAACCCCGGTGAGAATTAACACCCACTAATGATGTACTGAGAGTATAGTATCCTTGTTAGAAGATCTAGCCTTGTTAGGATCTAAGTAAAACATTACAATACACAGTCCTTGTTAGAGGACATACCCTGTTAGGAGTCAATAAAAAGAAGTAGGCTCACTACTTAGGCTCACTGCCCAAATAAGGTTATGTCCACCTTCAGAATTCGTTGTTCGCAACACAAGCATGTGTAAAGAGACACACAATCTTTGAACTATTTGATAGGAACTATCTTTGCCTGATCAGTTCCAATGAAGTATATAAGTCATCCTCTTATCTACATCAACAGACACAAGCTTGGAGCTTCCACAATCCTCTTTTACATCACATACATTCTCTCCGCATCTTTTCAAAAGAAAAGATCTTACATATATACCCTATTAATAAATAAATAATCAGGTCAACCAATTAGACTTTCCTAATATACAAATAATTACATAATGCCTTGCTAAGATACACACGGTATCTAAAACAAGTATACAATAATTAGAATTCAATAATTAAGGACCGACAATCATAAATCATGCTCACCATCCATGATACACACTACAACTCTGAAGTTGGCTTCCAAATAGGTCATCTCCAAAACACACGCCATAGTTGACATCATCCTGCTTTCCATACCTTGCTAAGATCAGTGAAAATTCTTCAATACACTATCTGTCATCCCTTAATCTCACATACACTGAATCCTCATCACCTGTAAGATATAACCAAAACTCAGAGACTTACTCTATCAACTTCCACTGTCATTGTCCAATAACTAGTCTTCACTAAATCTTATGTAATTCAACCAATATGAAATATTATATCATGCAATCTTAGATATAAGATCAAAACACCTTCCTATACATACAACTAACTTTGCACATTCTGAAACATTTGTACAGTATCGATACACTATAATAACCAGCCTATTCTCTTCATAGAAACATATGTTGACATCAGTGAAAAAACAAAAATGAAAACATCAGTAATTCCAACATCACTCAATGTAGTGATTAAACATATTAAATGTATCCAGCAATCTCCCTAATGCCTTAGAAATATCCAACACCCTATTGTAATTGAAGATAGATCAGTGAACTTGACTACGGGCTAGGTTTGAGATTGTATTGTGAGAAGTGAGCTCTGAGAAGTGAGCCTATAGATTGGGTTTTAAGCCTATGGTTTCAAAGTGCATCCTTTATTCTCTATTTTTATCTTAACCAAGAGGTAATCTTAACAGAGTACACTCATCTAGTGGGTTTGACTCCCATAAGGGTTTTCCCTTAATTAGGTTTTCTTGAGAATAAATCTTTGTGTTCCATGCTTTGTGTTGTGGATATTGTATTATTGTTTATAATTTAGATCTAAGTGGATAAAGTGAAATTAAAGTAATTAGGTATACATAAATAATTCACCCTCCTCTTAATTATACTTGTCTCCTTTTGGGCCTAACAATTGGTATTAGAGCTAAGTCCTTTTGAAGAAGCTTGATTGCCTCAAGGAGATCCGTCATGGAAAGTATACGAAGAGAGAATTTGAATTTTGATGGAAAAAATTACTTGAATTGGAAGGATCAGATGACTACCTACCTGATATGCATGGGAATAGGAGATGAATATTGGTAGGTCACTAAGAAGCCTTATACTATTCCAAATGACTTGAAAAATGCTACTGCAGATGAAAAGAAGAAATTTAAGGAGAACATGTTAGCAAGAGAGGCACTGATCAATACCTTATCAAATTTATAATATTCACACATTTATGGATTGAGGACTGCAAATGAGGTATGGAAAAAATTAGAAACTATTTATGAAGGTGATACTTATGTTAAGAAAGCTAAGTTGTAGGGACTAAAATCTAGATATGAAGACATGAAAATGAGTGAAGGAAAGTCTGCCTTAGTTTATTTGCAAAGAGAGAATGATTTGGTTTGTGAAATTAGATGTGATAGAGGAGCCTTGACAAATAATGAATTTTTTGACAAGATTTTGAGATCTTTGCTTGCATGTTACAATGAGAAGGTTGCTGTAATTGAAGAATTGAGAACCATAAGACCCATTTAAAGAGAATCTTGGCTAGAAGATTTTATGCCTATGAGATGACTATATTTAGTAAGGAATTTTCAAAGGTTGAAACTGCATTCAAAGCTAGTGTTACCAAGTATGACCAGGGAGAAAGCTCTACAAAGATGAAATTCAAGCACTATGCTATGGTTTGGGAAGAGATCATGAAAAAAGAAAGGAAGATTGATGAACTTGAAGAATTGATTGTAAGAAGACTACCTAAGGGATTTAGTAAGTATGAAGGAAGATTACCTTTGAAATGTTTCAATTGTAATAACATTGGTCATATTTCATCTAGATGTTCAAACAAGAATTACAAGGATTTTATACATAAATATAAGAAATATCATTCTAAGGGTCATAAAATTTTCTATGTTGCTGAAGAAGGTGTGATTGATGATGAGTCTGTTGCTAGTGAGGAATAAATTTTGTTTATTGATATTAAAGAATATAATCCTAATGAAGAAAAGCATTGGTTTCAAGAGTTGTTAAAAGAGATGAATGGGTCATTGATAGTAGATGCTCACATCATATGACTGGTAAAGATGACAAGTTTGTGAAGTTTGAGGACTATGATGGTGGTATTATTAGATTTGGTAATAACGCTCCTTGTTTGATTAAAGGAAAATGATCCATTACTCTTGATGGTAAAAGCAATATTGATGATGTCTTCTATGTTGAAGGTTTAAGTAATAACTTGTTGAGTGTTGGAAAACTATTGGATAAAGGTTACAAATTGGAGTGCATGAATGGAATCTGCAAAATCATTCGAGGTACATGAAAGCTTATTGCATCAAGTACACAAACTACTGGTAATCTATTTTATTTGAGAATTGTTGAGAATAAATGTTTGATTGATAATATTGAAGATAGTTGGTTACATCATAGAAGGATTTTCCATGTGAAATTTGATAATATGGTGAAGATTAGCACTACTGATGTTGTGAGAGATTTTCCTAAACTATTTAAACCCTATAATATGTGCAAAGAATGTCAATTGCAAAAGATAACTACATCTACTTTCAAGAATAAGACATATTCTTCAAATGGATTGTTAGATTTAGAGCATACATATCTATGTGGTCCTACTAAGACAAGAAGTTACTTCAGTGATAGACACTTTATACTATTTGTTAATGACTATTCAAGGATGATGTGGGTTAAATTTTTGAAGGATTAATCAAAATCCTTTCAGAAATTTCATATATACAAGATATGGGTGGAGACAAAATCTAGAAGAAAATTGAAATGCTTGAGATCAGGCAGATGTGGAGAGTTTACATATAGTAGGTGTTAGCTATTTTTCTTGTATCCCTCAACTCTAAAAGAGAAATATGAAAACCAGACCTGGGGATCTTTGTCCAGTAACACAAATCTACTTGTTCATGCAAACTAAGGGGCAAGGAAAGACTAATTGATGAGGATTTGTTCCTCCTTCTGCTTTGAGTTCCACACACTCAAGCGGGTGTACCTAAAACAAACTAAAATCTGCATACATATAAATCACTAGCTAAAACCCTTTATGCAGATGTGATCGTGGATAGTTTTCAGACTTATAAAACATGGGAGCTCAACTCAACTAGTCTTATACAGGATCCCACCTGTATGATTTGCTAAGAACTAGAAATATGGCCAATGTGATAACAAGGATAAACTCCTTCTCTTTGAACCCGGAGGCTCAGGCAGGCTAACCTAGTGATTCACTCTTCAAGGAATTAGAAAATGAATTGTACTACTTGAATACAATCAAACATGAATGTTCGTAACAACAAGAAAGTAAAATGATTTTCAATTAATGGTTTGATGATGAAAACTATAGGACAAGCAAGAGACCAGTGCCTTATCTATTGGGCATCAGAGTCAAACAAACATGCATTCCCAGAAAAACTTAACTCCAAACTCAAAGAAACCGAGTAAAGTGCCTTACAAATCACTCTTCTCATTCCAATTCCTAGACATCAAATTCATGTATAAATCTTAAATTCTTAGAGCCTGCATTCAAGATTGACTCTCTCCTTGAAAGAAACTTGAAAACAAGATCACAACTACCTTATAACCAGTGCATCAAAATGCCTTACAAACTGATACATAAGAACTAAGACCAAATACACGAAGACATCAACCAGAACTGAATAGGGATTCCATTGTTTTTCCATTAAAATTCATCTGGTTCAACATATTTACATGACAAAGAAACACAGAGAAACCAAGGAAAAAAAGGCCTGAATACTGCCTAGCAGCATAAATTTTCAACATCCCTATTACAATGAGAAGGAAACCAGATATATGAGAAAGGAAAAAACCCTCTAGTCACTAACACCTATCTATCCCCAAAATATCTGCAACTCCTTCTAACTGCCACTGCACAAATCTGATATGATCTGGACTCAAATGGTTCACAAAATTAGAATCCTCATTTCAATACCTTTCCAATGGTATATAACACTTCATACTTTTGATAAAAAATGAATTCCCAGGACCCTTTTCCATGAACATGCCTTGACATTTAAATTTTGTATATTTCCAAATGTTTAGACTATATCAAATTTTAAATCTCTTCAAATCTGCCATTTTATTATATTTTTTGCACCTTACCTTAGAATGCACCAGGGAGCGCCACTTGTCTTCATGCTATTTGACGCTTGGACCAAACCCCACAACTTAGCAAACTGGCAACCACAGTCTCTGAATCACGGAATATTAGTGCTAAACTGCAAATTTTCTAGCGACCTGGTGAAAGCCTTATCTCTAAATCACGGAATGAATTCTTGACCTTGGGTTATATTTGGTGACATGGAGAATAGCTCCATCTCCAATTTGCGGAATCAAACTTCACTGACCATCAGGACTCGATGATCTGGTGACCGAACTAATCTCTAGATCATGGAATGACTTCTCCTTGACTGTCAAGATTGGGTGACCTTGCGACTAGCTTATCTCTGAATCATGGAATCATTTGGCTTTGACTACTAGCATTCAACGAATCGGCGACCACTGGCAATCTCCAAGTCGCCAGATGTTTGTCTAACAGCCAGTTTTAATCAGTGAATTCATGATCAAGTGACATGTGTCATCTCCATCCAGTCATTAGTGTTCTGCAAAATTATATTTCCACTAGGCCCGTCAGTGCAGAAACCAAGGTGCCTCCAACTGGTCACGCGAGCAGAGCCTCTAGCACTTCTTTCTATTTCACTATGAGAGTTGAGTTGCATTTATACATTACAAAGATCTATTTTCGCATCAATGTGGGATATATGTTTTTCATGTTTTTAAAACTGACTTGACTACCTGCGCCAAAATAGAGGGTCCCACCACCGCATAGAGACTTCCAACTAAGCAGGCCCACCAAGAGCCTCCATGGTTCCTTCTTTACTATGCGTTGGAGTGCCTAAGGTTATAAACTCTATAAATACATTGCTCTTCATGAATGTGGGACAGTACTGAATGAACAACAATAGCAAAAAGAAAACCATTTAACCTGGCACGCACCATCATTTGTATCTCACGCAAGCATGTGTCTCCCTTTCTTTGTGTGGATGTCCATAGATTAGCATTTGCGCATAGATAGTATTCACGCAAACTCCTTTTGATATAAGTCTCCACATCGCATATGCTGCATGAATCCACCTCTGTGACTTACGCAAAGTCC
The DNA here is from genome assembly GCA_027943335.1 of Chamaecyparis obtusa. Lineage (NCBI taxonomy): Eukaryota > Viridiplantae > Streptophyta > Pinopsida > Cupressales > Cupressaceae > Chamaecyparis > Chamaecyparis obtusa. The sequence continues at coordinate 69,572 of BSBK01012438.1, read as the reverse complement.
AATTTGGTGAGTTGCACTTTGCATACACCTTAACCTTATGTGGACTCCCTCTATTTGCTATGTGAGTCCCCAATTCTTAGCAGGCTCCTCACTTTCTTAACGCTGAGGCATTGTGTTTTGGCTCCTTACAAATGCGTGAGGCTCCTTTTAAGAAATATGTGCTCCAATCTACGTGAGTGCCCATGTTTTAAATGCTTGGGTATCCATTTATCCTTTATTATACATACATCAACAATCTGGGTTCCACTATTCATGTAACCCTGCCAATGCGTGCTCTCCTCAAACAAAACATGCCTATTTTACGCTGATGGATTGCCAAGGGACTTCAGTGTGAAGCATCTCCTTTACTCCACACTGGCTGCTAAACTCTCATGCTGGCCCCTATTCATAACGTTAGCTCCTTTATGTTTGCGTAGAGCAGCATACTCTATTTTGACATACACCTCTTTTCAAAGCATGGAGTCCCCATCTTAAATTGGAAGCCTCCATTAAAAATGTGATGGCAGTAGACTTCAAGCATAAGCCTGTCTCCATTATTATGCCCCTTGCTAACATTTCACATAAACAACACATGTGCTACTACCAATTTCAATGCTGGTCCCTTCATTATTGTTCGCAGTGCAATCCCCCTGTAAAGTTTCATAGGTCCCTGTCTTGGCTAGCAGCCACCCATCAGATTGTTAATGTGAGCCTCCTCCTAGGTGCAGGTCTACATTCAACATGTGAGTGCCCCCCTATTATATGTGTGGGCATGCCATTCATTATTGCGTAGGGGTCTGCCCCACTATAAAACACGGTAGTTCCACTTAGTTCATGCACTGCCTTTGAAAATCTCGTGAACATCAAAACAAAACTCATGCTCTAGTCTATTGATTTGTTGTGTGCGGACAGTCTCCAATTTGATTTGGTGCATGGCCATTTGTGTTGTGTTGGTGCTGGCGTTGGAGATCGACCCAGATATGATTGGAACCCTGGTATACAAGGCAACATTTAACACTCTCTTCTATGCTGCATGCTATTCTCTTCTCACCCATCGCATCACGCAAGGTAAAGTTGAATTGAATGAATTAACTGCTAAAAATCCCCATAAAATTGGGCTAGACGCTACAGAACATCTGATCAAACCTCTGTCTTCCAAGCGCACTCAAATTCTCTCAGAATATGCAGGTGGAGAAGTGAATAAGTTGACTGGTAGCCTCCAAATTTTACTTGCGCTAGCTATTGGCACTCCTTTGCCATAAAGAAACTGTGTGCCAGCCCATAAAGAATTGATTATATGGTGACTGCTCAAGTCCACCAATAATCATTTACAAATCATTTTTTATGTTATTAACCAATGGTTAGGTAATTACCATAACCAAAGAAATATCATTAAGCAATGAAAACTCTCATTTATATTGGGATGCATCCTATTCGTTTGAGGGCACTTGAAAACATCCACAACATCACTTGAAGCATTGAATAGTATTACCTATTTGCTTATTATCCCTTGGATAGCTGGAGTATTCTGATTTACACACTATGTTTTTAAAAAACAATGTAGACTACTCCAAAGCAACTACACAAATCATCCCTCATTTACTAGCATAGATTCAATGACTCTAAGTGTTCTTTGCATGTCTTCCTTCTTGTTTAGTAGCATCAAATTTCATTTGATTTCATACACTTTCTTCTTTGCAAACTTGGCATGGCATAGACATGGACTCCTTCTTTGTTTAAAACTGGTGCAAAGAGATCACTTGCCCTGAACCTCTTTTTCATCTTTTATCTTTGCAAGTACAATTTTACCATATTTTGTTTGTTCACTGACCTGTCATAGTAACCACTGTAACGAAGTGGAAAAATAGTATCTTTAGGTCCCTCTACCCATTCTAAAAGCCAAGCCATAAAGAAACAAACCATGGTTTATCAAACCTTGGACCACAGTGCCTCAAATTTTCACTTTCTGCAAGACTGCTGAATAACATCAACCGACATCCGGGAGCAGCCTAAAAAATGACAAAAAGGCCTGACATGAGAGTGTTATCTGAAAGACAAGTTCATTTCCATCCACGTAGCACACTGGTAAAAGGAAATTGTTCAGAAAGATCTTGGCTGAAAGATATTAATGACTAATCATGGCCACTTAAAAATGTTGTCTGTCCGCACTGCCAGGATCACATAAATTGGCTCTGGAATTGGCTTCTAAAACTGACCAGATGAAACTTTTGAGACCCGACATCCTAGACACTGAAACACCTTCATACAGGGAATATAAATCCATAACCAACTCGCCAAAAAAATCAACAGGCCGGTTACAATTAAATGTCAAAGTCAACCCATTAGTGAAAATTAAGATTTAAAACAATGAAAATCATAGAAACTAGGTTTTGAATTGGCTTTGAAAACTAGGCAAAACATGACACCAAGATCCAAAAATAGGGGCATTTGTTCTTCATCATACAAAGAGTACAATTCCATAATTAGGGCTCATGATGAATAACATGGTGCATTTGGCAATCAGGCAAAGATAAGCTCTCAGAATTTGCAAATTGGGAAACATAGTAAAACAATGATTTTTGCATACAGAATGACCCTAGGAAAGTATGCTAAAAGATTCCTCAAGACTTCTAACTTGGCATACTTGTAGCATTTTCAGAGTATAACACAGTGGCACAAATCGTTTAGGCTCACCAATCATAGATCAAAAGTTAAAACATCACGAATAGGGGTATGGATCAATCTACACAATTCACAACTTGTAAAACAATAGAAGTTTCATTTGGAATCGCATTTGCAAACTGAGAAAATGGATTCATCATGGCCTGAAATATGATACATAAGCTCTCTGATATACATATTAAACATTCCCAAAGTGGCAGGCCATGAAACCTAAAAAGGTACAAGATATTCAAAGGCAAACAGGGCCTGGTACAACAATTTGACACTTAGGGACATGCAGATCTTGGACAAGTGCTCAAAAGAAGACATCACGAAATAATTTGAAACTTGAAATTAATGACCTGGGATGTCTTCTAATGATAAAACAAGGGTAATGAACACCTGACATGCATGGGAAACTTCAGCAATGCATTCGGGAAAGTAGGCTCAAAAAGCACCTATAAGGCCTCAAACTGCAAAATTTTAACATGGTACTTCAAAAACTCTTACTGTGTTTTTAGTCCCAATAGTGGCTCTGACTGTGGACGTGTGCCCCATGCATGTACACAGAGAACCTCAAAATCTCAGGAAGAAGCAGACCAATCAAACTTGAAATCAGACTTTTCTCTTTTACTTTCTCTCTCTTCTCAAACTAGGAACCCCTTTATTGAAAGTAAACACACAACTGAAAGCAAAGAAAACAACTGTACAAACATGAAGCTTATTTACAAGGGCTCAAAGCCCTGAAACAAAAATCAGTCCTTACCCTGATCAAATAAATAATTCTCATCTCCATACAACGGAGGCAAATTGAGATCATATGTTTCATCCAGCCGGTTAGAAACATTTTGATTTTCTTTCAACATATCATAGGAAAAATAATCATTAAACTCACCATTATTTGGCAAAGGAGAGCCATCAGGATGCCATGGACACTAATCATTTCATGATGTAAAAACATCACCCTCTTCATTGTCACTGTCATGTTGAAAAAGACAACATTGCAACTCAACATCACGTCTGGGAACACTATCATTCTGATCATTAGTTTGCAAGAAAGAATAAAACACTTTCAACTCATCACTTTGCAAACTAACATAACATTCCTCAAAACAAATTTTTGATTGCATAAATCTGGGAACATCTTGTTGACCACAAACTACATCAACATCATTTGGAAGGGAATAAGCTTTGTCAGCAAGTGACTCATTAACCACTTGCAAATCTGAGAATACAATTTCAAATTCACCACTTTCTTCAGCATCAAAATGTAAACCAGAACCACAGTCAGCAAGCTCATGCAAATCTGAAAATTCACTAGCACACTCATCATTGTATTCATCAAATATAACATTATCAACACTATCACAATGAAATGCACTTGAAACTTGCTGACTTAAAATAAAAGGAACATCAAGATATGTTTCACTCATCATGCCATCATCTGAATCACTTTCATAAAAAATTATTTTAACTGGGCATGGAAATTTGGAAACAAACTTTGTACTATACCTTTGAAAATCAGCATCCAAGAGACTTGAAATCTGCTCACAACTTAGCAAGCACTGAACATTACATTCTGTCTCTTCATTCTCACTACTAATGCTGCAAATCTCTTCTCCATCCGAAACAGGGACTAAATTTACTTGTCTCAGATTACCTTGTGTGAAGTAACTACTACAAGAACTATCATCTGCATAATATCCATTCTCTTCATGTTCACACAAAACATCATTAGGCTGAAACAAGGAAAGATTAGCATCATGCTGAGAAAAGGGGAAATCCACAAGCTCAAGGAACTCACTATCAATTGAATATTCACTTTCCCCTCCTTGACACTCATAAACTTCATCATTAGCACAATAACCAGCACCATAACCATCACAGGACTCAGCTTCCCCAAATGAATTAGACTCAACATGATTGAATTCAACATTTGTAAAAGATTCTATCCATTCCTTAAGATTTTCTAATGCTTCATTTTTTAAGGATGTCGTCCAATTGACTGATTCAGGCATTGAAAGTTCTAGGAACATCTCTGCATACTAGGATTCATGAAAATCTAAACCCATAGGAAGCTCACTACATGTAATAAGAAATTTCTTGTAATAAGACAGTGTAGACTCCAAGTTCTTAAAATTATTTTCCCTTTTCTTAGTGACTTGTTCACCTATTAAGGGACCACTTTTGCTTGGTAAAAATAGGATTACTTGGAAGTGCTACTGCTATTTGTAAAATTCAGATTTAAAGTTTCCTTCAAATCACCTTCCAAAACTTCGTAGAGCCACCACCTCTCTTCAGAGGACAAATTCTAAATTAGCTAAGAGATTTTATCTTAGATCTGAACCTTCTTTCAAAACCAGCAAACATAACACAACTTCACAGGGTAACATTGTTTGTCAGGATCCAAAATACATTACAATTTAATCTTACAAAACACTGATCAAACAGAGAATCAGAGTCGCTACTCACATTCAATGAGAAGATATAACAATTTTTTGAAAAGAACTTGACTCTATATCCAAACTAGACTAGACCCTGGGATGATTTAGCAAAGCAAGGAATTAGACATCTTAAACTTGCTGTCATTTATCTATTCCTTAGTAGAGTCGCCAATTTGTTAGCTATTTTTCTTGTATCCCTCAACTCTAAAAAAGAAATATGAAAACCAAACCTGGGGATATTTGTCCAGTAACACAAATCTACTTGTTCATGCAAACTAAGGGGCAAGGAAAGACTAAATGATGAGGATTCGATCCTCCTTCTGCTTCGAGTTCCACACACTTAGGTAGGTGTACCTAAAACAAACTGAAATCTGCATACATATAACTCACTAGCTAAAACCCTTTATGCAGATGTGATCATGGATAGTTCTCAGACTTATAAAACATGGGAGCTCAACTCAACCAGTCTTATATAGGATCCCACCTATATGATCTACTAAGAACTAGAAAAATGGCCAATGTGATAACAAGGATAAACTCCTTCTCTTCGAACCTGGAGGCTCAGGCAGGCTAACCTAGTGATTCACTCTTCAAAGAATTAGCAAATGAATTGTACTACTTGAATACAATCAAACATTAATGTTCATAACAATAGGAAAGTAAAATGATTTTCAATTAATGGTTTGATGATGAAAATTGTAGGACAAGCAAGAGACCAGTGCCTTATCTATTGGGCATCAGAGTCAAACAAACATGCATTCCCAGAAAAACTTAACTCCAAACTCAAAGAAATCGAGTAAAGTGCCTTACAAATCACTCTTCTCATTCCAGTTCCTAGACATCAAATTCACGTATAAATCTTAAATTCTCAGAGCCTGCATTCAAGACTGACTCTCTCCTTGAAGGAAACTTGAAAACAAGATCACAACTACCTTATAATCAGTGCATCAAAATGCCTTACAAACTGATACACAAGAACTAAGACCAGATGCACGAAGACATCAACTAGAATTGAATAGGGATTCCATTGTTTTTCCATTAAAATTCATCTAGTTCAACATATTTACATGACAAAGAAACACAGAGAAAATAAGAAAAAAAAGGCCTGAATACTGCCTAGCAGCATAAATTTTCAACATCCTTGTTACAATGAGAAAGAAACTAGATATAGGAGAAAGGAAAAAACCCTCCAGTCACTGACACCTATCTGTCCCCAAAATATCTGCAACACCTTCTAACTGCCACTGCACAAATCCAATATGATCTGGATTCAAATGGTTCACAAAATCAGAATCCTCATTTCAATACCTTTCCAACGGTATATAACACTTCATACTTTTGATAAAAAATGAATTCCCAGGACCCTTTTCCATGAACAGGCTGTGACATTTAAATTTTGAATATTTCCAAATGTGCAGACTATATCAAATTTTAAATCTCTTCAAATCTGCCATTTTATAATATTTTCTGCACTTTACCTCAGAATGCACCAGGGAGCACCACTTGTCATCATGCTATTTGATGCTTGGACCAAACCCCACAACTTAGCGAACTGGCAACCACAGTCTCTGAATTGTGGAATATTAGTGCTAAACCACAAATTTTCTAGCAACCTGGTGAAAGCCTTATCTCTGAATCGCGGAATGAATTCTTGACCTCAAGTTATATTCGGTGACCTGGCGAACAACTCCTCCAATTTGCGGAATCAAACTTCACTGACCATTAGGACTCGACGATTTGGTGACTGCACTAATCTCTGGATCACGAAATGACTTCTCCTTGACTGTCAAGACTGGCCGACCTCGCGACTGGCTTATCTCTAAATCGTGGAATCATTTGGCTTTGACTGCTAGCATTCAGCGAATCAGTGACCACTGACAATCTCCAAGTTGCCAAATGTCTGTCTAACCGCTAGTTTTAATCAGTGAATCTACAATCAAGTGACATGTGTCATCTCCATCTAGTCGTCAACGTTCTACAAAATTATTTTTCCACTAGGCCCATTGGTGCGGAAACTGAGGTGCCTCCAACTAGTCACATGGGCAGAGCCTCCAGTGCTTCTTTCTATTTCACTATGAGAGTTGAGTTGCATTTATACATTACAAAGATCCATTTTCACATCAATGTGGGATATATGTTTTTCATGTTTTTAAAACTGACTTGACTACCTGCGCCAAAATAGGGGGTCCCACCACCACATAGAGACTTCCAACTAAGCGGGCCCACTAAGAACCTCCATGGTTCCTTCTTTACTATGCGTTGGAGTGTCTAAGGTTATAAACTCTATAAATACATTTCTTTTCATGAATGTGGGACAATACCGAATGAACAACAACAACAAAAAGAAAACCATTTAACCTGGCACGCACCATCATTTGTATCTCATGCAAGCATGTGTCTCCCTTTCTTTGTGTGGATGTCCATACATTAGCATTTGTGCATAGACAATATTCACGCAAAATCCTTTTGATATAAGTCTCCACATCGCATATGCTGCATGAATCCACCTCTGTGACTTACGCAAAGTCCAATTTGGTGAGCTGCACTTTGCATACACCTTGACCTTACATGGACTCCCTCTATTTGCTATGTGAGTCCCCAATTCTTACCAGGCTCCTCCTTTTCTTGACACTAAGGCATTGTGTGTTGGCTCCTTACAAATGCGTGAGGCTCCTTTTAGGAAATATGTGCTGCCTTCCAACTAGCGTAAGTAGCTCCAATCTACGTGAGTGCCCATGTTTTAAATGCTTGGGTATCCATTTATCCTTTATTATACATACATTAGCAATCTGGGTTCCACTATTCACGTAACCCTGCCAATGCATGCTCTCCTCAAACAAAACATGTCTTTTTTACCCTGATGCATTGCCAAGGGACTTCAGTGTGAAGCATCTCCTTTACTCCACACTAGCTGCTAAACTCACGCTGGCCCCTGTTCATAACGTGAGCTCCTTTATGCTTGTGTAGATCAGCCTACACTATTTTGACATACACCTCTTTTCAAAGCATGGAGTCCCCATATTAAATTGGAATCCTCCATTAAAAATGTGATGGCAGTAGACTTCAAGCATAAGACTATCTCCATTATTATTCCCCTTGCTAACATTCCACATAAACAGCACGTGCTGCTACCAATTTCAACGCTGGTCCCTTCATTATTGCTCGCAGTGCAATCCCCTTGTAAAGTTTCATAGGTCCCTGTCTTGGCTGGCAGTCGCCCATCAGATTGTTAACGTGAGCCTCCTCCTGGGTGTGGGTCTACATTCAACATGTGAGTGCCCCCCTATTATATGTGTGGGCATGCCATTCATTATTGCGTAGGGGTCTGCCCCACTATAAAACATGTTAGTTCCACTTAGTTCATACGCTACCTTTGAAAATCTCGTGAACATCAGAACAAAATTCATGCTCTGGTCTGTTGATTTGTTGTGTGTGGACAGTCTCCAATTTGATTTGGTGCATGGCCATTTGTCTTGTGTGGGCACTGGCATTGGAGATCGACCCAGATATGATTGGAGCCTCGGTATACAAGGCAACATTTAACACTCTCTCCTATGCTGCATGCTATTCTCTTCTTGCCCATCACATCACGCAAGGTAAAGCTGAATTGAAGGAGTTAACTGCTAAAACACTCCATAAAATTGGGCTAGATGCTACAGAATGTCTGATCAAACCTCTATCTTCCAAGCGCATTCGAATTCTCTCAGAATATGTAGGTGGAGAAGTGAATAAGTTGACTAGCAGCCTCCAAATTTTACTTGCGCTAGCTATTGGCACTCCTTTTCCATAAAGAAACTGTGTGCCGACCCATAAAGAATTGTTTATATGGTGACTGCTCAAGTCCACCAATAATCATTTACAAATCATTTTTTATGTTATTAACCAATGGTTAGGTAATTACCATAACCAAAGAAACATCATTAAGCAATGAAAACTCTCATTTATATTGGGATGCATCCTATTTGCATGAGGGCACTTGAAAAAATCCGCAACATCACTTGAAGCATCGAATAGTATTACCTATTTTCTTATTATCCCTTGGATAGCTAGAGTATTCTGATTTACACACTATGTTTTTAAAAAACAATGTAGACTACTCCAAAGCAACTACACAAATCATCCCTCATTTACTAGCATAGATTCAATGACTCTAAGTGTCCTTTGAAAGTCTTCCTTCTTGTTTAGTAGCGTCAAATTTCATTTGATTTCATACACTTTCTTCTCTGCAAACTTGGCATGGCGTAGACATGGACTCCTTTGCTTAAAACTAGTGCAAAGAGATCACGTGCCCTTAACCTCTTTTTCATCTTTTATCTGTGCAAGTACAATTTTACCATATTTTGTTTGTTCACTGACCTGTCACAGTAACCAGTGTAACAAGGTGGAAAACTAGTATCTTTAGGTCCCTCTGCCCATTCTAAAAGCCGAGCCATAAAGAAAAAAACCATGGTTTATCAAACCTTGGACCACAGTGCCTCAAATTTTCACTTTCTGCAACACTGCTGAATAACACCAACTGGCATCCAGGAGCAGCCTAAAAAACTAACAAAAAGGCCTGACATGAGAGCATCATCTGGAAGACAAGTTCATTTCCATGCACACAACACGCCGATCAAAGGAAATAATTCAGAAAGATCCGGGTTGAAAGATTTTAATGACTAATCATGGCCACTTAAAAACATTGTCTGTCCGCACTGCCAGGATCACATAAATTGGCTCTGGAACTGGCTTCTAAAACTGACCAGACGAAAATTTTGAGACCCGACATCCTGGACACTGAATCACCTTCATACAGGGAATATGAATCCATAACCAACTCACCAAAAAGATCAACTAGCCGATTACAATTAAATGTCAAAGTCAACCCATTAGTGAAAATCAAGATTTAAAATAGTGAAAATCATAGAAACTAGGTTTAGAATTGGCTTTGAAAACTAGGCAAAACATGACACCAAGATCCAAAAATAGGGGCATTTGTTCTTCATCATACAGAGAGTACAATTCCATCATTAGGGCTCATGATGAATAACAGGGTGCATTTGGCAATCAGGGAAAGATAAGCTCTTAGAATTTGCAAACTGGGAAACGTAGTAAAACAATGATTTTTGCATACGGAATGACCTTGGGAAAGTGTTCTGAAAGATTCATCAAGACTTCTAACTTGGCATACTTGCAGTATTTTCAGAGTATAACATAGTGGTACAAACTGTTTAGGCTCACCAATCACGGATCAAAAGTAAAAACATCACGAATAGGGGTACGAATCAATCTTCACAATTCACAACTTGTAAAACAACAAAAGTTGCATTTGGAATCGCATTTGCAAACTGAGCAAATGGATTCGTCATGGCTTGAAATTTGAAACATAAGCTCTTTGATATACATATTAAACATTCCCAAAGTGGCGAGCCATGAAACCTAACAAGGTACAAGATATTCAAAGGAAAACAGGGCCTAGTACAACAATTTGACACTTAGGGACAAATGCAGATCTTGGACAAGTGCTCAAAACAAGACATCATGAAACAATTTGAAACTTGAAATTAATGACCTGGGATGTCTTCTAATGATAAAACAAGGGTAATGAACACCTGACATGCATGGGAAACTTCAGCAATGCATCCGGGAAAGTAGGCTGAAAAAGCACCTATAAGGCCTCAAACTGCAAAATTTTAACATGGTACTTCAAAAACCCTTACTGTGTTTTTAGTCCCAATAGTAGGTTTTGATGCATTTTGTGAAGAAAAAAAAGGATAAAGAGACATAATTCTACACCGAACCCCACATTAGAATGGTGTTGCTGAGAAAAGGAACATGACTATTCTAGACATAGCTAGGACTATGATGATTGAAGGAAAAATATTGCAGATCTATTGAAGAGAAGCAATGTGCACCACAGTATATAATTTGAACTAGGTAAAAATTAAGAAATGAACTGGTAAGACTCTTTATGAACTTTGGTATGGTCATATTCTTATAGTAAGATATTTTAGAATTTTTGGAAGTAAATGCTATATTAAAAGGGATGAAGATATTGGAAAGTTTGATCCTAGAAGTGATGAAGGAATATTTCTTGGTTATTCTACAAAGAGAAAGGCATATAAATGTTATAACTATAGACTAAAGAAGATTGTTGAAAGTGAAAATTTCAAAGTTAATGAGAATGAGCAGATGTCTGAAAGGAATTGCAGGTATGATGTGACTAAAGATTACAATCAAATTGTGGAAATGCAAAATCAGAATCATGATGAATTGGAAGAACATAGAGAACTTGAAGGAAATGAAGTGAATGTAAACACCAAAGGGTCTACTACACAACCTATATAGAAAGCTCGAAGGTATGAAGGATTAATCATTATGAATATGCCATTATTGGTTATAAGAATAGAGGTGTTCAGACTAGAGGAAGAATTGATAGAGATGAAACTTGTTTTCTATATGAATTTGAGCTTAAAGATGTTAAAGAAGCATGTATTGATGAGAGTTGGATGTAAGAAATGAAGGAGGAAATTGATTAGATTGAAAAGAACAAGAATTGGATCCTTGTTCCCAGACCTATTGATAATAATGTGATTAGTACTAAGTGGGTATACAAAAATAAGCTGAATGAAGATGGTAAAGTGGTTTAGAACAAAGCAGGACTAGTAGTAAAGGTTATTCACAAATGGAAGGTATAGATTTTATTGAGACTTTTTATTCTATTGCTAGACTTGAAGCTTTTAGACTACTTCTTGCATTCTTAAATGGTGAACTAGAGGAAGATTTTTATATTGAGCAACCTGATAGTTTTACTCTAACCAAAGAAGGAGATATGGTTTTCAAATTAAAGAAATCCTTATATGGATTAAAAAATCTCCTAGAGCCTGGTATGATAGATTGGATAGGTATTTGACAAAGATTGGTTCCAGCAAAGGTAAGATAGATAGTGATAAATATATTTAAAAATAATTGATTATAATGTGTTGATTGCTGAAGTATTTGTTGATGATATCATATTTGGTAGAAATGATGAGTTGAGTAAAGGTTTTTTTGATGAAATGCAAAAATAATTTGAGATGTTTATGATTAGTGAAATGAAATTCTTTCTTGGATTGCAAGTTACACAACTAGATAAAGGAGTTTTCATTACTCAGTCTAAGTATGTTAGAAAATTTTCAAAGGAATTTGGTATGGAAGACTCAAATTTGGCAGGAACCCCTATAGTTACTGGTTGTAAGCTAACTAAGGATGATGTTTCTTCTCATGTTAATCAAACTATGATTAGTGGATTGCAATATCTAACTCATTGTAGACTAGATATATCAAATGCTTTTAGAATTGCTTCAAGATTTCAAACTAAACCAAATGAATCTAATATGGTTGATGTGAAAATAATTTTTAGACACTTGAAGGGTACAATTGAGTATGGATTATGGTATGATGACTTCATTCTATGTGCATACACTGATGCTGACCGGTTAGGTAATATGGATGATAGAAAAAGTACTAGTGGAGGTGCATTCTTCTTGGGTAAGAAATTAGTTTCTTGGACAAGTAAGAAGCAAAATTTTATTTCTCAATCTATTGCTGAAGTTGAGTATGTTTCTTTTATAATCAACTATAATAAAGCTATTTGGATGAAGCAAATATTGAAAGAAATAAGGATAAACATTGATGAACCCATTTTTATTCACTGTGATTACTCTAGTGCTATAAATATTTCAAAGAACCCTATTCTAAATTCAAAGGAAAAACATATTTCTATTAAGTATCATGTTTTGAGGGATAAGGTAAATGAAAAAGAAGTGAAGTTAGAATTTGTGCCTTCTAAGGAACAAATTGTTGATATCTTTACAAATCCTTTGCCAAAGGATACTTTTGTGTATCTTAGGGAAAATCTTGGGATGATAGCCCCTCTGGATTGGAGCCAATGGTTCTATGGGTAGCATTAGTCCAAAGAATCTATCAGAACATTATTTGTTGGATTGATGAATTTTGGGGACTACTCCTTAGAGGGAGCAGTCTTATGGATATTTCTTGGTTTGGTATTTATGATATCTTTTGTCCTTTTCCATTGATGGAAAAGGGGGAGAAGATTGACTAAAAAACAAAATCATGATTAGAGATTATAGAGATTGTAAAAGCTAGATATTCAAAGTGATTAGATGGATATACTAAACCTATACTTTAAGAGTGATCAGGTGGATATAGAATTGACTTTGTGCATTGATAGGTTTTTCACTACATATGTTGCCATTAGTGCCAAAGAGGGAGGTTGTTGGAAGATTGTTGTACATGTCAACATGTTTATGTCTCAGACAATGTGTTTAGGACGTTCGGTAAGGAGGATTTTAGTTGTTCAGATGCTATGCTAAAGATCTTGAGATGTGACAGTGAATTATTGTCTAGAGATTTCTATGGATCATCTATAGAGGTTCACACAGGTTGGCTCAATAGTTTGAGTAAGATATGATCAAGTTTATGTTTACTGGTGCCATAGTGTTCTTGGGAACAATAGATGATTATTTGGTTCAATATGACATTGATTTGATGTTTAAGAGGTTGTGAAGTTGGTGATTACATGTGTTCTTATCATTGTGTTCAGAACTAGTGTTGTTCATGATTCAGAGTACAACAAGCTATCTTTTGTTATAACAGAGTTCAGTATTTTAGTGTTCCTACTAATTAGAGATATAGATGAGTTTGGCTTTCATATTGGAGTTTATGCAAATGTTAGGGATGGTATTCATGTTTCTTTTTGATGTTATTGGATCATGTGATCATTGTAATATTTGTTTGCATTGGTTAAGATGATCTAATTTTATGCTTTAGTACTGTGTTGGCATTTCTTCATTTAGGTCTTAGCTGACTTGATAAAGTAACATGTTATGATTATTGATGTTGCTTTGGTAGAACTTGTTTGTGTTCAAGGTTGAATATTTGGGTCCTATCTAAGTCTTAGCTAACTTGATTTGGATTGCATTGGAGATTGAGCATGATTCCTATTATCATATTTTTACTCAACTTTGGAGATCTAATTATTAAATGAGACTACTGTACCCTAGTTTGGATTATTAGGTGATCTTTCTTAAATTTGTGTTCATTTCATAGTAAGATACATAAAAAGGAAAAGAAATGATCTACATCTAAAAACATTACATATATATGTGCCAATGTCTTAAATATGATGTACAAAAGGAAAGAACTGAGAAGATCATTCATTTGAGCTCACATAGGCTGTGAGCATAGCCATTTTTAGAATTGCATAAATGAGTAAAAACATACATGAAATGATGAACATAAATAAAAGGGTACCAGACATTGCCTCATAATGAAGTCTTGATCCACAGTGTTTCCATGTGCTCCTGAGATCCAGAACCTGCAAAAAGAGAGAGAAAGAGGTGGGGTTAGATCCAATGGAACTAAGCAATGTATGATACCATAATATTTACAAGAATGCATATATGCACTCAGTCATACACCTCTAGGAAGGGCTATGCTGCAGGGCATGTACACTTAGGAAGAGATGCTATAAGAATAAAAGAGATACCATGTTTTCACTAACTTTTTTATTCCATGTGCAGATACAGAAGAAGCTGATTCACTATTGTTTACCTCATTCAGATAATAAAGGTGCTAAGAGGATGGTATTCCTAAATAAGACCATCCTCAAAGCTCCATGATTGTTTGTACAACAAAAATAGTAAGGAGCTGGGAGCTACATGAATGATGTTGACCTGTGATGCAGGCCATGCCAGGAAAACCTCAAATTTCCTTGGCAGAGACTGCATCAAAGGCCAAGAACACCCATGATCATCAAGGCAACAACTAGATGAGGTGGTATCAGTGGGACATTCAAAGATCATAAAGACAAATAAAATGAAGCATGGTTAAAACATTGGCTAATTCTGAGGGGCATACATCATCAACATGTCAAAAAGGGTATACAAATCTTCATACTAAGGAAAGGTACATTATAGCATAAGTGTGCTTCAAATCTACATTTAATTTGATGCTATAGCATGAGCATGTTCAAATATGCATTATGAACCAATTATAAAGGGGCTAAATCGGGCCTTGGAGAATCCATCTCGACAAGCTTCCAGTATAGAGTGAATACATGAGCATGTGCCCTTGAGATAAAATCAGTGATCAAATTCAATATCAATGTAATAGTGAGCAGCCCAAATCAAATCAAGTAACAATAAATATTGGATGCATAAGCAAGCATCATATCAACAGTGGCATATTATAATGAACACAAATCAATCAATGGTGCACTGACCAAGCAAACACAGTGCCTCAAGCTCATGGGCTCTCAAATCATGCCGATAAATGAATCAAATGGCAAAGTGGTGGGATAATACTTCTAAAACAGGGCACAGGGATCAAGTCATCAATGAGTGGCATCAACATAAAATAGTATCGATATCTACAACAAATATGCTAAAAAATAATGGGCACCAATGTTCCAAGTAATGACCAACCACAAGGAATGGTGCCAATCAAAGTGACAATGCATTTGGAGGGAGATATGCCCAAAAATGTGAACAATAAAGAAGAAGGATCAAGCCAAATCTGGTTGGCATTATAAATATCAGTGAACTTAGCAACTATCAATGCCCTGGATCATAGCCACGGGCCTTCAAAGACCATTAATACCAAGCCATATCAATTAATAAACATAGTGCATCTACATGTCAATGGTCTGAACATATGATGCCACACCAAAGATACATGGGCTAGGAACAATGGCCGTGTTTTAAGAGAAGCGGTAAAAAAGGATCTAACCTAATGAAAACAGGCCTTAGGTATTTCAACATGAATGCAAAAAAAATGCCTCATGAATCAAAATAGTGAGCATCAATGGAAATAGACATGCTTCAAAATCACTCACCATTAAGCATGCAATCACCAAATGGCACAATGGTAAGCACAAAGGGGCCGTGCCAATTCAAATACATAAAATCCCTCACAACCCTCTATCGCACAACATACCAGATACTTCATGGGTTGTCATCCACAATAACAATAGTTGAAGTAATACCTAGCTCACAGGCTATAGTAATTGTTCTAAACAAATAATACAATGTTTCAAGCATTCAGAGAAGACAAAATATGTAACAGCGAAATAGAAAACATCATTGAGATCAAAGGTAGACATAAAAAATCAAAAACATGAGACAACATTAACATCCAACCAATGTCCCCATTTGAAAAATAAATATGAAAACAAGTATCGATGCCCTAGCCTACTCATGGTACATCAATGGTACAGTAGAGGGCCATAGCTCATGGGCCTCCACAAATAGTGAACTACAAAAAAAAAAAAGGGGGGTATCTATTTAAATGAAAAAATGATGTCATGAATCCAAAAAAAAATCATATGATGCCCTAGCTTAGGGGGCTCAAGACATCAGTGAGAAAGTGAGCAATAGATGCCCTGTAGATATCTCACGGGCCAACTTTTAGCTAGCAACGAATACAAGAAGCAAAAAAAATGATCAATAAACATGTGTTACTAGTGATGATCTACGACACAATACAACAACAGAACATACATAGAAGCATATAGTCAACAAATAGGCACCAGTGCTTGAATAACCAAATAAATGTGCCAAGCATTTAGATACAAATACCAATAAATATTGAACTCGGTGGCATTCATTTCAAAACATATTACAACATAGGAATACCATGCCCTAGCTCATGGGCCTCAAAGGGTATAGCTAGTAAGATAAAATAGTGCCCTAGGACTATGTATGAAGAAGCATAGCATCAAAGACAATGGAGTTAAATGCACAAAAGTAAGATAAAATAGTGAACAAATACATATGCCCGAGCCCAATGGCTCATGAGCTCCAGCCAAGTAATAAATCCATAATACAGTGATGCCCTTGAAAATGCAGAGTACGGTGCCAGACATAGATACAGAGAAAAGACATGAGAACTAGTTCCTACCTCAACAATAATGATGCCATTAAGGAAAAGGAAGAGAACTTCCCAAATCGAACCTGAGTTTACAGCCAAGAGAGCCAGTACAAATGGCAACTTCCCCATCTTGTTGGGAGTGAAGTGCCGATGCCTTGGGCATCTTCCATATTTTCTTGGATCGGTCCCTCAAAACATTTAATTATATGCTTTCCCCTTTTTTAGAAAAATTGGGTTGAGAGTTTTAATTTATGTTTTAATTTGATGCTAGGTGTCATTTATGTGATAGATGAGTTTTATGTAAAAGATGTAAATGTTTTAAAATATGTTTTACCCTATCTTATATTGGGTTGAGAACTATTTTAAAATATAATTAAATCCACATTGGGGGGTAATTAATTATTTCAATGTAAAGTCATGGCTTATTTTTCATTGTAATTTCTGACAATGGTGTTTTTATAAGCCATTGTCAGAATGTTATTTTTAGAGCATGACTTGGCGAGGACAGGGTAGTCTTTTGACCACCTTTCTTAGGATTCTTTTTTTTTCCCACTACTCCTATAAACTTGAGAATCTAGCATCCGAGTTTAAGAGGCATCCTCATGGGCCTATTTTGAGGATTTTCCATTTTTAGGAGGTTGAGGAGGTTTCAATTCAGATTCCTAGGTTTTCTTTTTATACCTCTCACTTAGGTGATGGAGGGGAGTTCTTCATTCTCTCTTTCTTGGGGGTGAATGCTTGTAGCTCTGGAGAAGCAAATTGATGTACTTGGCTCCTTTCACTAAAAATAAATTAGTATTCCTTCTCATCCCTATTATTCTCTTATTTTTCTATTGGAATTCATGTCAAATCTATTGTGATTCTGTTATCCTTTACTTTGCACGTTTGTTCAAGTTGAATGTTCAGGAAAGTGTTTTTGTAATTGTTGTTCTAATCTATCTATGTTTGGGCTTAAGGTCGTGGAAGATTTTCCCTTCTTTAATCCAAGTACCTCTTTATTTCAAAATATCAAGGCAATAGGGTCAGGTTGTGAGTCACAAAGTTATTTTAGGTGTCATTGTGAGTTTGCTTCAATCTGTGGATCTCTCAAGTCCAGTGAATCACCTAGTTTAGTTTCAGTTTCATGCACTCCCCCTCCATTTTCCTTCAAAGTTTAGTTAAGTTTTAGGTGATTCAAGGGGAAGTCAACCCCTAATCTAGAGGTCTATTCTCTAATAGGTTACCCACAACTTGATAGTAGTCCCATGTTTCACGAGATTGCTAGGTCCACACTTAACCATACTCTTGTGCAATCCCTAGTGACAATAGTTTTTGGCATGCCTGGTGGGACTATAATGATTCTCATTATTCACTAAGATTTTGGTGTGATTCTCAGTGCAATCAGCCTTTAGAGGTAGTTTGTTCCAAACACCATGGTGACTCTAACAAAAATCTACTGGTTTAAGCAGTCCAAGTGATGGTAAGCTTTATAAAATATCCTTTTTATGAGCTCATTTGATGAGTAAGCATGTCAATTCCTAATGCATATTCTCCCTAGCACCCCCCATATCATGAAAAAGCTACCCATGTGCCTTCATTCATGCCATATCAAGTTGGCCAAGTAGAAACATATAGCCCAAATGGCCCACCAAAAGAAAATTTCCAGTATGCACTACCATACCCTTGCACCCAACATCCAACATCCTGGCAGCATACCTATGAATCACCCTATGAGGGTCACCATTACAATCCTCAGAATCAATCCTACCCCACTTCAAATACAAACTCCAATGATTGGTTGGAAAATTTTTGAGAGGAAATGAGCTCTTTCATGAAAGACTATGCAGAGATTAGGTGTCAGAAAGAGGAGTTCTCAAGGTAGTATATGGAGGTGGTGACCTTCTCAAGGAAGCTTGAGAGCCAGACAATAATTCATGAGCATAACCTTGAAGAGAAGAACCTTATGATCTTAACACAGGTGAAGGTCCATGAAGAAAATATTGAAGAGTATAAAGAATTAATAAGGGTCATCTATCTAACAGCTACAAAAACTGAGAAGGATCTCCAAAAAGAGTTAGCAGAAAATGATGAATTTCATGATCATGAGCAAGAGACACTTGCTAAAAAAATTGTGGAAAAGGATCACTTGATTAAGGATTTATTGGCACAAGCACCAAGGCAAGGAGACCAAGAAGTCACCACTGCCCCAATGCAAGAAAGCTCACCAGATCGACTAGAGGGAAATAAAAACTTAATGCGGTCTTGGAGACCCTCATGGACCATGTATCCAGGTTTCAAGATGCCAAATCTTATTAAGGAGGAGATCTAGGAGGAGATGCCTCATGCTACTAAAGAGGACCTGGAGGCTTTGTAGACCATACATGAGACTCACAAGGTTCAAATCCCATGTTTCTTGCCTAGTAAGTCCCCTAGCACTTCTATTGAAATTCCAAGCTTTAGGATTTCTCCTTCAGTTCAGAATCCTAGTCAATAGGGGCCTAACCTCCATGATTGTTTAGAGCCTATTCATGACCCTATATTAGTTTTCCATCCACTCCATTCTATTCCTATAGAATAAGTACCTAAGAGGTTTGACTTCCTAAGTGACAATGAGCCCATCTTGCAGGAGATTAAGCCCTATGAGCCAATTCCTAAGGAGATCCCTACACCTCATAGAATTTTGGGCCACCGGGGAAAAAATGAATCTTGTCTTTTAGGTGTTCTCTTTCATGATGATCATGAGGAACAAGTGGATTTTCTACATGGTTATGAATTAGAGAAGCAAGGAGAAGGTCAGGAAGCAAGCAAAGAAGGTGAGACCCTAACTGATTTATTTGAGGATATGCTTGCTTATATTGAGAAAGAAGAGGTAATGCAAGATCTACTAGTTGAGCTCACTGATTATGATGAGAAAGATGATATAATTGCTACTATCTTAGAATGATAAGAAGATTTTGACTCCATGATTAATGCTTTCTGGTCAACTCTTGTTGGTGTCCCTCATCTTTTTGAAATAGATAATAGCATGCATGTTCTTAAGGAAGACCTTTCATTTCAGGAGGTTAATGTTGTTCCAGTTATAGAATCTAAACTTATCTACAATAAAGTGGTGGATTACTCTCAGGGATCATGTTTTCTAGACAATGAGGAAGAACTAGTGATGTGATTTGATAGCTTTGATGAGCTATTGGATGTTCTAACTGATGAAGAGGATGATCCTCTAACTACATAAGAAGAAATGGTATGGCAGACCATCATGAAGGGGAAAATTTTTTATCAACATGTTGAGATTATTAATGAGATGCATACTGAGCAACAGAGGCCCGATTTCATACTCTCAAGGGGGTGTCCTATAAGATATCTAGCTCAGGTGGGGTCAAGTGGGACATGCATACTCAAGAATTCAATGGAGGGTGATGTCAGAAGTCCATTCCTTGGTGACTAGGAGCTTATTCAGTCTCATTAGCCTCCCTAGGAGGACAAAACCTATGATCTAATCAAGGTTAGTAACCTAGACTAACAATTTCAAAAGTTGATATGCCAGGTAGTTCAATATGTTTTTGTATTTTGTATTCTCCTCGTTGGCATCAAATGTGCAAAGTATAATACCCTAAGGAGGATGGGGAGTTATTTCAATAGTCCAGTCAATGGATTTGTTTGACCAGTTTGTTGATATAGGTTAGAGTAGGGTAGGATAGGAGTTTTTTCAGTTTTGTGTTCCCTAAGTGCTTCAGCACAAGTTTTCTCTCAACCTTTAGTTTTCAGTTTGGTTTTGGTTAGTAGTAAGCCAAAGCAGTCTATAGTTAGTTTCAATTTTTTTGGAGAGAAGGAGGTTGTTTTTGGTTGGAGGTAAGTTCAGTTCTGGATTATGAGACTCTGTGCCCAATGGATTTAAAGGCAATTGGTCAAGGTGCTTAGCAAGAAAGCACTTAGTTGAGGTCACCAGAATGTTATCATATTTTTACTCACCTTTGGAGACCTAATTACTAAATGAGACTATTGTACCCTAGTTTGGATTATTAGGTGATCTTTCTTAAATTTGTGTTCATTTCATAGTAAGATACATGAAAAGGAAAAGAAATGATCTACATCTAAAAGCATTACATATATATGTGCCAATGCCTTAAATATGTTGTACAAAAGGAAATAACTGAGAAGATAATTCATCTGAGCTCACACAAGCTATGAGCATAGCCATTTTCAGAATTGCATAAATGAGTACAGACATACATGAAATAATGCATATAAATAAAAGGGTACTAGACATTTCCTGGTAATGAAGTCTTGATCCATGGTGTTTCCATGTTCTCCTGAGATCCAAAACCTAAAAAATGAGAGAGATAGGGGTGGGGTTAGATCCAATGGATCTAAGCAATGTATGGTACCATAATATTCACAAGAATGCATATATGCACTTAGTCGTACACCTCTGGGAAGGGATATGCTATAGGGAATGTACACTCAGGAAAAGATGTTGCAAGAATAAAAGAGATACCATGTTTTCACTAACTTTTTTTTTCCATGTGCAGATACAGAAGAAGTTGATTCACTGTTGTTTACCTCATTCAGATAATCAAGGTGCTAAGATGATGGTATTCCTAAAAAGACCATCCTCAAAGCTCCGTGATTGTTTGTACAACAACAATAGTAAGGAGCTGGGAGCTACATGAATGACGTTGACCTGTGATGTAGGCCATGCCAGGAAAACCTCAAATTTAATTGGTAGAGACTGCATCACAGGCCAAGAACACCCATGATCATCAATGTAACAATTGGATGAGGTAGTATTAGTGGGACATTCAAAGATCATAAAGACAAATAAAATGAAGTGTGGTTAAAACATTGGCTGATTCCAAGGGGCATACACCATCAACATGTCAGAAAGGGTACACAAATCTGCATACTAAGGAAAGGTACATTATAGCATAAGTGTGCTTCAAATCTACATTTAAGCTGATGCTATAGCATTAGCATGTTCAAATATGCATTATGAACAAATTACAAAGGGGCTAACTTGGGCCTTGGAGAATCCATCTCAATAAGCTGCCAGTATAGAGTGAATACATGAGCATGTGCCCTCGAGATACAATTAGTGATCAAATTCAATATCAATGTAATAGTGAGCAGCCCGAATCAAATCAAGTAACAATAAATATTGGATGCATAAGAAAGCATCATATCAATAGTGGCATCTTATAATGAGCACAAATTAGTCAATGGTGCATTGAGCAAGAAAACACAGTGTTTCAAGCTCACAGGATCTCAAATCATGCCAATAAATGAATCAAATGGAAAAGTGGTGGGATAATACTTCCAAAATAGGGCACAAGGATTAAGCCATCAAGGAGTGGCATCAACATAAAATAGTATCGATATCTACAAAAACTATGCTAAACAAGAATGGAAACCAATGTTCCAAGCAATGACCAACCACAAGGAATGATGTCGATCAAAGTGACAATGCATTTGGAGGGAGATATGCCCAAAAAGGTGAACAATAAAGAAGAAGGATCAAGCCAAATATGGCTGGAATTATAAATATCAGTGAACTTAGCAACCATCGATGCCCTGGATCACAACCACAGGCCTTCAAAGACCATTAACACCAAGCCATATCAATGAATAAACATAGTGCATCTACATGTCAATGTGCCGAACATATGATGTCACACCAAAGACTCATGGGCTAGGAACAGTGGCTATGTTTTAAGAGAACCAGTAAAAAAGGATCAAACCCAATGCAAATGGGTCTTAAGCATTTCAACATGAATGTAATAGAAAATTCCTCATGAATCAAAATAGTGAGCATTAATGGTAATACACATGCTTCAGAATCACATGCCATTAAGCATGCAATCAACAAATGGTGCAGTGACAAGCACAAAGGGGCCATGCCAATTCAAATACATAAAATCCCTCACAGCCCTCTATTGCATAGCATACCAGATACTTCATGGGTTTGCATCCACAAGAACAATAGTCGAAGTAATACCTAGCTCATGGGTTGCAACAATCATTCTAAACAAATAATATAATGTTTCAAGCATTTAGAGAAGACAAAAGTTGTAACAACGAAATACCAAACATCACTGAGATCAAAGGTAGACATTAATAATCACCAATAGGTGACAAAATTAACATCCAACCAGTGTCCCCATTTGAAATAGAGATATGAAAATAAGTATCAATGCCCTGGCCTTCTCATGGTACATCAATGGTACAGTAGCAGGCCATAGCTCATGGGCCTCCACAAACAGTGAACTAAAAAAAAAGGGGGGGTATCTATTTAAATGAAAAAATGATGTCATGAATCCAAATAGCAATCATACAATGCCCTAGCTTAGGGGGCTCAACACATCAGTGAGAAAATGAGCAATAGATGCCCTGTAGATATCTCACGGGCCAACTTTTAGCCAGCAACGAATACAGGAAGTAGAAAAAATGATCAATAAACATGCGTTACCAGTGATGATCTATAGAACAATACACCAACAAAACATACATAGTAGCATGCAGTCAACAAATAGGCACCAGTGCTTGAATAACCAAATAAACGTGCCAGGTATTTAGATACAAATACCAGTAAATATTGAACTTCGTGGCATTAATTTCAAAACATATTACAACATAGGAATACCGTGCCCTAGCTCGTGAGCCTCAAATGGTTAAGCCACTAAGATAAAACAGTGCCCTAGGGCTATGTATGAAGAAGCATAGCATCAAAGACAATGGATTTGAATGCACAAAAGTAAGATAAAATAGTGAACAAATACATATGCCTGAGCCCAATGGCTCACGAGGTCCAGCCAAGTAATAAATCCACAATACAGTGATGCCCTTGAAAATGTAGAGCACAGTGCTAGACATAGATACATAGAAAAGACATGAGAACCAGTGCCTACCTCAACAATAATGACGCCATGAAGGAAAAGGTAGAGAACTTCCCAAATCAAACCCGAGTTTGTAACCAAGAGAGCCAGTACAAATGGCAACTTCCCCATCTTGCTGGGAGTGAAGTGCCAATGCCTTGGGCATCTTCCATATTTTCTTGGATCGGTCCCTCAAAACATTTAATTATATGCTTTCCCCTTTTTTAGAAAAATTGGGTTGAGAGTTTTAATTTGATGCTAGGTGCCATTTTTGTGATAGACGGGTTTTATGTAAAAGATGTAAATGTTTTAAAATATGTTTTCCCCTATCTTATATTGGGTTGAGAACTATTTTAAAATATAATTAAATCCACATTGGGGGTAATTAATTATTTCAATGTAAAGTCATGGCTTATTTTTATTGTAATTTTTGACAATGGTGTTTTTATAAACCATTGTCAGAATGTTATTTTTAGAGCATGACTTGGTGGGGACAGGGTAGTCTTTTGACCACCTTTCTTAGGATTCATTTTTTTTCCACTACCCCTATAAACTCAACAATTTTGCATCCAAGTTTAAGAGGCATCCTCATGGGCCTATTTTGAGGATTTTCCATTTTTAGGAGGTTGAGGAGGTTTCAATGCAGATTCCTAGGTTTTCTTTTTATACCTCTCACTTAGGTGATGGAGGGGAGTTCTTCATTCTCTCTTTCTTGGGGGTGAATGCTTGTAGCTCTGGAGAAGCAGATTGATGTACTTGGCTCCTTTCACTAAAAATAAAGTAGTATTACTTTTCATCCATATTATTTTTTGAGTTTTCTTTTGGAATTCATGTCAAAGCTATTGTGATTCTGTTATTCTTTAATTTGCATGTTTTTTCAAGTTGAATGTTCAAGAAAGTGTTTATGTAATTATTGTTCTAATTTGTGTATGTTTGGGCTTAAGGTCGTGGAAGATTTTCCCTTCTTTAATCCAAGTACCTCTTTATTTCAAAATATCAAGGCAATAGGGTCAGGTTGTGAGTCACAAAGTTATTTCAGGTGTCATTGTGAGTTTTCTTCAATCCATGGATCTCTCAACTTCGATGAATCACCTAGTTTAGTTTCAATTTCATGCACTCTCTATCCCTTTTCCTTGAAAGTTTAGTTAAGTTTTAGGTGACTCAAGGGGAAGCCGACCCCTAATTTGGAGGTCTACTATCTGATAGGTTACCCACAACCTGAAAGTAGTCCCATGTTTCACGAGATTGCTAGGTCCACACTTAGCCATACTCGGGTGCAATCCCTAGTAAAAACAATTCCCATATCTTTTATTGTATTAGGTCTTAGCTGGCCTAGTGGTTGATTATTCTTTGTAATCATTATAAATGAGAGATCATTTTATAATTGAGAGTATGTACGTATGTGAGTGAGAGGATTGTATATATGTATGAAGAGTTTGTACTTCATTGGAACTATATTGGCAGAGGAGATGTTATTTGTCAATTTGATTGTAAAGGACTGTATGTCCACCCCATTTTAATTGAAGATAGATAGGTAAACCCAACCAAGGGCTAGATATGAGATTATATTGTGAGCAGTGATCTCTGGGAAGTGAGCTTGTAGATTGGGTTGTAAGTCTGTGGTTGCAAAGTGCATCCTTTGTTCTCCATTTTTCTCTTAATTAGGTACAAAAAATTCTAATGTTGAAAAGAGAGGCATGACAAGTCCACTGACACAGTGTCACTAAAGAGGAAAAGAAGGCAAGGCCCATGCAAAGAGAGCATGACCTTGACCTATCTATGATGCAAAATATAGCTCAGCCTCTATTTCCATAAGTGTTTTCTACAAGCCTCTACTTGTGGGCCAAAGCATAATATGTGGCATGCATTTGAAATAGTTAAATGGTGTGAGAAGAGTAGAGGCTAAAAACTCCATTCTTTGCAACCAATTTGATCTTTAGAACCTGCAAAAAAAACTTGCATTTCTCCTTCCTAGCACCTAAGCTCTAATACCATATTGGAGTTGATGAGTAAACAACCCACAACTCCCAAGAACACTTGCATGAAAACACATGTCACAGAAAGAGAGAAGAAGCAAGAAGCTACGGAGGCTTGAATGCATTGATCCATGAGAGAGGAGAAATCATTCTTGATGTGCAAAAGCAAAAGTTGCAATTCAATAAAATGAATATTTCTCAATTAATTATCAAAGTTATGAATAAAAAGGAGATGAATCCTTATAAAAGGAGATTTGAAAACCTAAAAAGGTAAAACTTAGGTTGCACAATAATAATTAATAAAGTAATTAATTATTATATGCCTAAAATTTAGCTTAAGTAGATAGAGATAATAAGTGACTTAGTAATTAAATAAAATATGATTTAATTAATCAATAAACATTTTATTACTCTAACAACCCCCTTAAGATGAACTTTGGGAGAAGCTAAAAGCCTAGAAAGAACTACTGAAAGGAAATGGGTCCTGACAACAAAAGCCCTGATTAGGTACCCAAGTATAAAAGAGAGTCTCTAAAAAAAAAGAAATAGAGAAACCACATGGGAAAAACTCTACTCCAAAAAGAGACAGAAGACTAGTCTGAGGGACTAAAGAAGCCTCCAAAAATAGGAATGTTCCAGAAAATAGGAACAAGGATGAACATTTACAACATCATTGAAGCAAGAAACTGCAAACTCTATCAAGAATTAATTGATGATCTGAAGATCCTCCACTGAAATATGACTAGGTAGAGAAGACTATAATCTGAATGAGTGCTCTCAAATGACACTACTCAAATCAAGAGGCAAACAAAGGCAAACAACTAAAGTCAAAGATACAAAATACTATAATCCGTACGAGTGCCCTCAAATGACACTGCTCAAATCATGAGGCAAACAAAGGAAAACACCTGAACTATAAAATATAGATGGCATAAAAACATCAAAAGTCTAAAGAGTTGATCAATCAAAGCTGGAAGAGTGCATCCAAAAATAGGAAAGAAAAGAGTGTCCATATGGTAAATGATCCATCTCACTGGAATGCATAGGTACCCAGCCACTGCATCTGCCTAGTACATAGAATCAAATACTAAATATACAGCTCACACTATTGAACCAAGGAAGTAGTAGAACCAATAGTAGAAACCCCTCCATAATGTTGACAAGGGAGTAATGAAAGGTACACTAAAAAGATCATCCAATATGAACTACATGATACCAAAAACATCAAAGGTGTAGAGAGAGTACAAACATAAAAAATATACCTAAGGCTAATATTGTTGGAGGAACGCTCACATGAAAAAAGTAGATGGAAAATAAAGGAAAACATCAAACCCCCCCGGCACATTATAATGGAGTGTGAGTTCATGGAGCACGAATATGTGCAAGATCCCATACATGCAATAGAATGACACTTTATCTTAGTATGTGTGCATAAAAGAATGCTAAAAAAGTGAAGTATACACTGCTCAAAAAAGTGTGAAGGTTGTTGAAACAAAAGAACAACCTAAGATGAGCCATCCCTCAAAGGGAAGAGATCCCAGGACATGTAACATCAAAGATATCCACCAGATTGCAAAAATGAAAGAATATGAATAAAATGTACCTAGAGTAGAATCTGGAAAAATAACTCATAGCACTAGAAAGATCTCAGAACAAGCTTTCCAATGATATATCATTTTCTCAAAATGGAGTTCAGATGCACAAGATAGAGCTCCCAGAGTGCAAAAATGAACATCTAGCTTTGATAGTAAAAGACACCAAAAATGAAAAATAAAAAATTCAAACCTCTAGATCTAGATAGAGCTTGGAACCAGCTTTCCGACGATATCTCATTTTCCCAATTTTGACACCGTATGCTCAAGTTATGAGCAAAATACCAACTGCTATGCTGGAGGGCCCAAAAATGGTGCAAATGATGATGATGCATGCTGACATCATCAAATGATGGGCTTAATTTTGATGGCCAAATGACCATCGACGCCCAAAAAAATTGCATGCACACCTCGAGATGCTTGCCAGACTATAAAAATTTTGCCTCGATTTACATACTAAGATAGAAAATTTTGCCTTGATTTGCTAGCTATAGCAGTATAAATTTATCTTGATTTTTGTCAGAATAGTACAATTTTTCCTTGATTTGCGTGGTAGGGCTGTACAATCTGACATGCATAAAAAATTAGCCTCAGAATGAATGACATCCAAATTTGACATGTCTTATATGGAAATAGGGGTTTTTGGGCATTGTGAATTCAATGATGAGGTCCGTTTGGGACCAAACTGCATGAAAAAACTAGTGACCACCTCGGGATTCATGCTAGGCCAGTTGCAATTTTTTTTTGCCACAGATTCCAACTTTATCCAAATAGGACAAATTTTATATGGATCTAGGGATTCTTGGATGTTGTGAACACAACTATGAGGTTTGTTTGAAGACAAGATTACCAGAAAAAGAGGTACCCCCGAGATTTGATAGAAAACCCTCTGAAAATGCAGATCTGACAAACATAGCCGAATCTCTCAAGAAGAGGACATGGGTAAACAAATCTGAATCTCTGATACCATGTAGAATTTTTAGCATAGATATAGCTAAGAATAAAAAGAAGCAAAATTTTTAGGATAGAACAATAACAGCTTTGATGGAAAAATAAAACTCAATCTTTTCATTCCATGATTTACATTGCACACATAGTACATATTTATATAATAAAATTGCTAATGAAGAGCCACCATTAACAGTAGAAAATTATGGTGGAAAGAGAAATCAAGAATTAAATGAAAGTTCACCAAGTTAGACTTAATGCATGACTGGTAATCACCCTTCTTTCATGGAGCAATTGGAGGACCGAATGAAATAAGAAACAGTTACCATCCATAAATTACAGATCAACTTGTGGTGCTTTGAAGGGTGACAGTGGTTGAACATCAATTAACACCAATAATTTTAATAGATTACACTCATCTAGCGGCTTTGACTCCCATCGAGATTTTCCCTTAATCGGGTTTCCTCAATAAAAAAAACTTTGTGTTTTGTACTTTGTGTTATGGATCTTGCATTATTGTTTATCATTCAAATCTAAGTGGATAAAGTGAAATTAAACTAATTATGTTGGCAAATGATATTTTGGGAGCACTAGGGATCACTTGAGGGTTGTCATTTATGACAACACTTATGCTGGAGTGATCGCATGTAGGGAGTTTTGGTACTGGAGTCGCAGTCATGAAAATGACCAAGTACATAATCAAGATAACATTATACTGTGTTATAGTTTTGGTTAGCAATGACAATGTATGATGTTATATTATGGCTTGTGAAGTTAGTAGAAGACATTTTGGAATATATTAGACCTTCAGTTAAGGTCATATGTGTTTTGGTGATCAAATCAGTGAGATAGAATGTTGTGAAGGTATGCGAAGACAAAGAATCAGTGAAATAGGGCACACAAGAAATTGCGATGACTGAGGCAAGGTTAGTTGATATAGAAATGTGCTAAGTTAATTGGATATTGTATATTGTTGACACTTTGGTAATATATGATTTTTGACTCCATGCTTATCATTTGCATTAGTAATTATTATGTTTTGTAATGCATTTTGGAGAGTCGACTGGATGGCAGAGTTTATATAAGTATAGAGTGTTTTATGGAAGCGATAAGTGATTGTGATATGATGGATGTGAATCTAAGAGTAGAGAGGAGATGAAAGATTAGTGTTTGACATAGCTATAATTGGAACCATCTAAGCATAGCAAGTTCTTGTATTGTTCATCTTTGAAGAACACTTTGTGACAATATTTTGATTGTAAGAGTAGTAAGCTCACCACCTTTAATAGGGTTTTTGTATACCCCTAACAAGATTTTGTATTCCTCTAACAAGGAAATGTACTATGTAATAATAATCTCCTAATAGGGATAGATCTCCTAATAGGGATATAATATTTTAGTGCATAGTTGTGGGTACCATCCCCACCGGGGTTTTCCCTTGGCCAGGGTTTCCTCAAAAACAAATTTTGGTGTCATGAGTTATGTGTTGTGCATTTATGTTCTTTTCATTTCAGTATTATTATGGTTTATTTTTAATTGGTTGAAGTTTAAATTAAAGTGCTTTAATATTGATTCACCCTCCTTCTCAGTATTACCTAATCCTAACAATTGGTATCAGAGCTATTGGCCCTTGGAGAGAAAGCCTAACAACTTAAGAGAGATCAGAATGGATTTAGAAAGCTTGTAAGAGAACTTTGAAGCAACACTTGATGACCTAGACAAATTGAAGGCTAAGAATGGCAAACTGAAATTCAAATTGAGAAGAGCATAAGGTTTCATCAAGAAACTAAAGGAAAAACTTGAAACTTCAAGAAGTCAGAAACCAGACCTTATGGACAAGATCAAAGAGGATTCAAACAATGACATATTAGACCAAGTTAAGAAGCTGAAGCAGGAAAAAGAACAAATCAATCTTCTGATGATTAAAGAGATTCAACATGAAAAGGATACAAGATACAACATTGAAGAGTCACTAAAAGAAGAAAATGTGCAGATAGGAAAACTGAAGACTAAACTTGATCACTACAAGGATAAATGTTAGGAATTGGAGAAGTACAATCAGATCATTAAAGGAGAATTCACTCAAGCCAAATTACACATTGAGAAGTTACACATGAGCAGTGATAAAATTGATGAACAAAGAGAGAGACAGAAACCTAAAGGAGACATGACTGGAATTGGATTCAATGAAGGTGAATGTTCTAAGACTAATGAAGGAAAACATGAAGCCAAGATTGAAGAAAGACCTACTGATGAAGAACCTAAAGAACAAATCAGACCTTTCAGAGGTAGATTCTTTGGATGCAGATAACATCTAGCCCCTAATTATGTGGAGTGAGCTCATGCGAGCTTAGATTTGGTGTGTACAAACACTATAGAGTGTTTGGTTGTGATCACAACACTTGGAGATTCATATTCGGTGTTCGCGAGATTTGTATTGACTCAACAACATGCAAAGTTGAGCTACTTGTGATTAATGCACTTAATCAACTTGCGAAGGATAAAAAGGCTTGAAGCATATCATTTTTGCACCATTTTTTAATCAATGACTAAGGAGAGTAGAGTTGTGAAGCATTTCAGTCATCTAGCAAATATATTGCATGATTGCATGAAGAAAAGTTCTGGATTTAGCGTGTTAAAGGTATTTAAACTTTATACTCTTTGAGAAGCTATGGATGCACCTATGATTTTTGATGTTGTAGATCGACCTAGGTATAAGTTTAAGAAACACCCATTCATGTCCTATGAGGATGATCTGGAAGGAGCATTTTCACAAACCCCTTACGACATGTTGCACATAGAGGACATTAGGGCATACATACATTGAAAGTATAAGATCATTGGAGATGTCAACATCTATAGTGAATAAGATGGGATGATAGAAGTAGATGGAGCAATGGTAGAAGAGTTCAAACACTTAGAAGACCAGTCCATTATCAAGATAACCCAACTGAATGAGTTTCATGAAACTGAATGGTTTAAGATAATCCTAAGTAGAATCCATGATCAGTTTATATGGATTGGAGAACAACTAGTAAAGATATGTTCTCAAATGATTCATGAGATAATAGGTTTGGATATTGATGGAGCCCTCCCAATTGTAGAAAAGAATATCAGAAAATAAGTGGAAACCCTAACCCATTCAAAGTGGGATAAGAGAGCTATGATAGTAAATGACATCTATCAGCAAGATGTAAGGTTGGTAGCAATGATATTGGGTTACAAATTTTTTAATAGTAGTAGACCTAACTCTGTATCAGCTGGAGTCATTATGATGGCTTATAGAATGGTTAAGGAAAAGAAGAAATCTAATCTATGTGAAGTTCTCACACAACAGATTTTAGAAAATGTGAAGGTTATAAAGAAAGAAAAGACTAAGGAATTCAGGTTTGGATCACTATTGGTTCATATGTACATCCACACTATACACAAATTCCCTGGCATGCACACTAGGGCATGGAAGGATACTATACCTACTAGAATTCAGATATATGAGAGCTACCAAAGACATGATAAGAATTGGGTAGATGGAGAAGTATTTTCTATGGCAAAAATTCTACAAAGACATATGAAAGAAAGATATTGGATACCTGAAGAACTAGTTGAGAAGTATAAGGAAACTATCTGTTTCATTGTTGAAATTGATTGTGTTTTCTTTGAGGCAGTGGAACCTATGAAGAAATGGTGTTACCCTATGTGGTATGAAGTCAGTTATGAGGTTCTAACTATGTAGGTAGAACATGTATTAGTAGCAAAAATAGACACTTCTGAAGAGAGATGGGGAACATATAGGGAAAAATCTGAAAAGGTTAGAGAAGAATAAGAAAAAGTGACAAGGAAGAGAAAGATTAGTAAAATAGTTGAGGATATCATTGCAAAGGTAGGAATCACTAGGGAGCAGATGAATAACATAAGGACTAAGATGAAAGAAGCATATTCTAGCATAGAAATTGATGTGCCTCCCCCTTCTAAAAAAGAAAAGACATTAAATCCTACACCAGTCATAATTGATTTATCTCCTACACATGAGAAGACTGCACAAGAAGTTGTGCCTATGAACATACCTAGGAGATCTATAAGATCTAGAAAAGCAAGAATCCCTAAGAAACAAGAGGTAGAAGTGGACATGAAGAAGAAAGAAGACAATGTGATTGAGAAGGAAGAAGGAAAAGTGTAGAAGAGACCATAAGATCTGTGGAAACTAGACATTCAAAAGTTGCAAAAGAGAGTGATAATAGATGGAAATATGAGGACAGTAGATAGATACTATGAAAGGTATAACCCTAAAAATTAGACAATTATTGAGCTTATTATAATTGACCACTTGTTAGTTTTCAAGAAAAACTTGTTAGAGATTGAAGGAAACATTCCTAAGGAACTGTATAGCAAGTTGGAGATTAGAAAATAGTTGGCACAATCTGAGGATGAGAACATAAGGAACAAGGCCATAGAAGACATGTTACTTGTTGTTTCTATTCAAGAGAGGGAGAGAATCATCAAGGAGTTGAAACCTTTTTTGAGGACCAAGGTGAGATTGGTGAAAGTTATGGTAAGGAAATATGATGAATTCATATAGGACACTCAAAGGGAATTGGATCAAATCCTTATGAGTGATATGCCAAAGAAGATCTCACCTCCCAAGGTTACCAAGCCTACACCTTTGGGATTAGGAGAAAGTTCCAAGATAGTAGAAGAAAGTGAACAAGCTAGCATGCAACCAAACTTCTTTGTCTCTGATGTACCTCTGACCCTTTACACCTCGCATGATGTAAATGAACCATTCTTAGATAGTGCGATGAAAGTTGAAGAAGAAGGATATATAGAGGAAGAGCATAAAAAGGATAAACAAGAAGAGAAGGTACAAGAGAAGGAAATAGAGAAAGAAGAAAGGCAGGTAGAGGAAACAAGAACATAAAAAGTAGTTGAGGTAAGGGTTAAGCAAAAATAAGAACCGGACACCTCCTCTACTATATTGTTGGAAAGTATGGCTAAACCAGTGAGCGCAGATGTAGAGAGAATGGATGAGGATGAACTCACGAGGCTATCCTTAATGGATTTTTCTAAGGAAAAATAAAGGTCACTAAAGAAAGGAGACAAAAGAGTAAAGGTGATTACTAGGGTAGTAGAGACAGTGAAAAAATTACTCCCTACACCTATTTTTTTTCAAGAAAAGGATAAAATCAAGAACCTAGGCATGGCATTGGACATCTTTGACAGTCACTTTGAGTAACTATTGAAGACCAAAGGGGATAAGGCAAATAAGAGTTTCTTGGAGAAGAAGTTGAAAGAAGAATGCCGGTCCATCTCATGGGACTTGGGCATTCTTAAGTCAACTACAAGTAAGGCCAAAAGCTGTGTGACAAGAGGAAGGAAGATATATAGTTATTGTATAAACCTTGTGAGACATGTGAAGAATATTGAAGACATCATAGCCATGGATAGGGCTACCCTAGATAGTTTGATGGACAGTTGTGAAACCTCTTCACAAATTGTACTAGAGATGGATAAGGAAGCATCCGAGATATTGGATAAAATTAGTGCTTTGAATGAAGAGAAAGGGAGAGTAGTAGATAGATTTGGTTTGCTAAAGAGTTTAATAACTCCTAAGCTAACAATGCTTGAAGCTCATCTCACAGAGATGGAGAAAATAGAAGGATATATCTCTATACCCTCTAAGCTGAAGGTAGAAAAAACAACATCTTATGCACTGAATGGACTGATCCATGTCAGTGAGCTTTTGATTAAGTCATGGGCCAAGGAAGTGAAGACCTTGGAAGACTCCTTCCAAGACATTCTAAGATAAGTGAGTAAGTATTGAATTCTTTTGTGCTTAGAAATTTTGAAATTTTGCAAGTACCTTTTCCATTGATTTCAAAGGGAGAGGAAGAGAAGAGAAAATGAAGAGATGAAGAGAAGAGAAAAATTAAGAAGAAGAAAATAAAGAATTAAAAAAAAAGAAGATAAGATAAAAAGAGAAAAGAAAAGAAAAGATGAGATTATGTATATAGTAGAAGGAAGTTAGTGCTTTTGACACTTAGTCATTTTTCACTAAGTGTTGCCATCAATGCCAAAGGGTGAGATTGCTGGAAAGTGATGTTTTGGGAGCACTAGGGATCACTTGAGGGTTGTCATTTATGGAAACACTTATGTTGGAGTGATCGCATACATAGAGTTTTGGTACTGGAGTCACAGTCATGAAAATGACCAACTATAGAATCAAGATAATAGTATATTGTGTTACAGTTTTGGTTAGCGATGACAATGTATGATGTATTATGGCTTATGAAGTTAGTAGAAGACATTTTGGAATATTTTAGACCTTCAGTTAAGGTTGCATGTGTTTTGGTGATCAGATCAATGAGATACGGTGTTGTGAAGGTATGGGAAGACAAAGAATCACTGAAACATGGCACATAAGCAATTGCGATGATTGAGACAAGGTTAGTTGATATGGAAATGTGCTAAGTTAGTTGGATATTGTATATTTTTGACACTTTGGTAATATATGATCGTCGACTGCATGCTTATCATTTGCATTAGTAATTATTATGTTTTGTAATGCATTTTGGAGAGCCGATTGGATGGCAGAGTTTGTATAATTATAGTGTTTTATGGAAGTGATAAGTGATTGTGATATGATGGATGTGAATCTGAGAGCAGAGAGAAGATGCGAGATCAGTATTTGACAAAGCTATAACTGGAACCATCTAAGCATAGAAAGTGCTTGTATTGTTCATCTTTGAAGAACACTTTGTGATAGTATTTTGATTGTAAGAGCTGTAAGCTCACCACCTTTAACAGGGTTTTTGTATACCCATAACAGGGTTTTGTATTCCTTTAACAAGGAAATGTACTATGTAATAATCAGCTCCTAACAAGGCTAGATCTCCTAACAGGGATATAATATTTTAGTGCATAGTTGTGGGTACCATCCCCACCAGGGTTTTCCCTTAGCTAGGGTTTCCTCAAAAATAAATCATGGTGTCATGAGTTATGTGTTGTGCATTTATGTTCTTTTCATTTTGGTATTGTTATGGTTTATTTTCAATTGGTTTAAGTTTAAATTAAAGTGTTGTAATACTGATTCACCCCCCTCTCAGTATTACCTAATCCTAACAAATTAGGTATACACAACTGATTCACCCCCATGCTTAGTTGTTCTTACCTCATCTTTGGCCTACAACCAAGGATAAATATGTATGAACCATTGAGCTTCACAAGCCATAGATTTCCATCACAAGATATGAATTCACTAATGGGTCACAAATGGACAAGAATATGCCACTCAAGAGAGAACAAATCATAACTTGAGCATAAATGAATCAAATGAGATAAAAATCTAAGAACATGGTCCAAGATAGGTCCTAGATACAATTCAATTATTGTATAAGCTAATTGGAACATATGATGAATCACCAACTTGATCTCTCATACTGGAAAATAGAAATACTACTAAACATAAATATTTTTGCTTGATGCAAGATTGATCCAAACCCAAGATGCTCCTGCATCAAACACCCATGGTTATTAGGAAAGTGATTCTCTCACTTTTCAAACTGAGAAGAATCAAAATGATCCAAATCAGCTTGAGAAATCCAAGAATAATCTTCAACTGGTATGTCCTTCCACTTCACAAAATATTCCAAATATTCCAACTTTCCCCTAGTACTCTTTCCAACTCTACTATCCAAAATCCTCTCAATCTCATCCATCTATTTCTTTGGATACACCTATTTCACTTCTGAATCATCCTCAAGCTCATGATTTTCATAAAAATAAACAATATTGAATATAGGCAATACATCCATATCTTGAGGAAATTACACTTCAAAAGCATTTTTGAAGTCAAACTTCTTCAATTTTCTACAAGGTCCAAATTTTTTCATTTTCAACTTGCTATAAGTTCCATCTGTAAACTATGAGGCCTCACCCCGATCTTGTCATAGTCTTTTAGTTTCTACATTTGAGATAGACCTATTTGATACTACATTTTGATGCATTATGGTTTTCAGACACTTTATACTATGGATTTTATCACCATATAGGTTAGATGCACATTATGTTATGTTTATTTTGATGATTACTGTGATATCATTATGGTTCTACATGTGTGATTAATTTGATCTTATGAATGTTATGATGTCATGATGATATTTAATTATGCAAATGAATTATTGATGAAATGATGAAGTTATGAGCTTTATTAAATGATGTAATTGTTTATTACATGATGAGATATATGTACATGTCAATAGATGAATTATTATGCCATGTGTACTATGACTTAATTAGGGATATTGCAGATGAAATATTTTTATCATGTATGTTATGAATTTATATGTATATTTTCTTGGACTACTAATGTTGGATTTTAGTGTGTAGGGAATTAGACCATGGTAAATTTGGGGAACCAAAGAATAGACCTATATTTATTCAGTTAGTCAAGGTTGCATCTGATAAGAGACAAAACCTCATTGTATCATGTTTTATTTTTGAACATAATGAGAATGTGTGTATTTAATTAATATGTTTATTTGTAAATAGTTTGTGAATGCTCAAGTGGATGTGCCACATGGCTTGTGATATGTAATTCAAGTTGTGTCATTTGACACTTGTAAGTTTACTTGTGGCCATGACATATCCACTTGAGGATTAGATGCCCATCAACCTAGGATAGTACCCCTTTAGGATACCCATGTGAAATCCCTTGGTTAGGGAGCTTGAGGTAGTGTCACTTCATGAATTTCAAATTTGAACTTATCTTGAGCTTTTGGAGAGTTAAAAATGTGCCTAGGGGTGTGTTTAGGCCATTTTTAGTTATTCCACTTAGTATACCTATGGGTAAGGGTCATTTTTAACCATAAGACAACCCATAGTTCACCAAAAGACCCATCCAAAAGTTGATTTTCCAAGATGGCCGAAAACTAGCTTTTGGGACCAAGTTTTGGTAAGAACACCATCCATTAGAGTGGTAGTCTGCCTTCCACCTTTTTAGCTTACCTTTGTAAGAGGTCATTTTTATAAACCTTGTAAGGAGCTTAGGGAAGACCACCCAATTGGAAGGAAACCTTATCTCTAGGAATTTGTGGGAAGAAGTGTAGAGGCTTTTTTAGAGGGGACTCTTCTTTTGGAAGATTTTGAACACCCACTCTCTAACTTAGAGACTAGATAATTTTGGAGGAGTTGGGAGAGGAAAAGCTTGGAAAAAAAGGCTCTCAACTTCAACACTCACCATTATTTCTTGGACTTAGGTTGGTGGCTCCACTTGAAGTCTCATGAATATTCCTTTTCTTGTATGTTAGAAATTTGGTATTGTGCTTCTTCATGTTCTTGATGTTGAGAATCTTGTTGTTTTATGTTAGTAGATGCATATGTAAATCTTGTGCTTGATGTTGTGCAAGTCTTTTTGTGTTGTAAATGTGAAGATTTGTTTTCTAGATTTCTTGTTTTGTGATGTTTTTATGGGAGTCTCAAGGCCACACTCACCCATGGGGGGAAGAGTAGCCTTAGAGGTGAAGGAATTTCTTTGGACAACCATGGGTGTAGAGTCTCTCCTTGGAAAGGAGAAGGAAGAAAACATGGAAGTATGGGCTCCATGTAGCTATTTCTCTTTTTGTTATTTTGGAGGTCATAAGCGATTTGTATGGCTTGATGCCTTGGAGGTCATAAGGAATTTTGTTGGGCTTGTGAGAATGTGGTTAAGATGTGTATTTGGGAAAGCCATGTGTAGGCGTGTCTCTTTGTTTGAAATGAGCTTTCTCCCCTTGGTATTTAGTCCACCTTCACCCCAGGATTTGGGTCATTGTGAGACCCATTGTTCATAAATTTAGTTGGGAGTTTTTATGTGCTTATTATATTGTTGTTTTGTTGTTATTATTGTGGGTTTGTATGTTTGTAACCTCGTCTATGTGTTGGTTCCCCTAGCTCAGGGGTGGAATCTTAGAGGTCTTGGTTGGGAGGTGAGCTTCCCCATGGTCCAACCATGTTTGCATTGTAGATTTTGAAGCTTTGTTACTTGATGCTGAATGTTTGAGGATGTGCTCAAAGTAGAAATGGTCCTCTCCTTAGATGTGAAAGGATTCACCTATTGTAAAAGGGACCTTAAGGATCCCTTGTGATTATTTGTAAATGTACAAGCTTGTATAAAAGAGTATTACTTGGTATTTTATCATGTTATTAGGAAGTTATATTCCTTGTATTTGAAAACATGTAAATAAAAGAGTTTGATTTATGATGAAAGTATTTGTCATAGTATGGTAGAAATCTGATATTAAATGTAAAAGAAAGAGAAAGGGGTTCACTTTTAATTCATTTATGGTTGCAGTGTGTATAAAGGAATTAAATAATGCCCCTTGAATATGTAGAAATTAAGTGCAGTAATCATCTTTGTATTAATTTTCAGATTTGGTCATCTAAATTAATGCTTTGGAAATTACAGTAGTTACATTCAAATCAGTTTTTACTTTTAGTTGAATGACTTCTCTAGATTGTTTCTTTTAATTTATGTTTAGTTTTCAATTTAAGAGGTTAAACATTAGCATTATACTAAACAAAAGGAAGAGAAAATAAAAAGAAATAGAATAATATTAACTGTATTGGCTGTTGATTCTTTTCTAGTAATTTATTTAAAACTAGTATGAAAGGGAACAACCTACTTCCTTTTTAAAAAAAAATTAGACACATTTGTTTCACCTTGTATTGTTTTCTATTTATTTATTTTATAATAAAACATAAAACACTTTCCCAAATTTAAACAAAAATACATTCTATATGTATGTGCATTTATCGCACTATTTTGTTACAAAACAAGTGAATGGAACATCTATGTATGTATTTGGGCATTTTTTTTTGTAAAAAAGAAAGACTGAATTTAAAAAGAAAAAGGAATAAACATTGTTTTCAGTTAAAATATATATATATATATATTTTAAATAAAAAATTTTTCCTATGTATTCTGCTGTTAAATAAATGAATACTTTCATTTTTGGGGGGTTTAAATTTTAAAAAAAATATTAAACAAAACAAAACAAAACAATAATAATAATAATGGGGGCCGGCCACAGGCGCACCCCCTTCCTTCCCACTTTCCACGCAGGTCGTGTGGGCCGTGAACCCACGGCCTTGTGACATCATAGCCACAACTATGATGGCGTAGGTCATGTGGGCCTTTGACCCATGACCTATGACATCACAGTCACGACCGTGGTGTCACGTGGGGGCCGTAACCCATGATTGTGGGGACATAGCAGGGGGCAGGGTAGAGCCCTCGGCTCCCCCCTGTTTCTTTTAAAAAAAAAACAAAAAAAAAACAATAAAACATTTAAATAAAGTAAAATATACAACCCTGTGAACATAAAGCAAGGGTATCAGCAAAATAAAGGATTAAATTGAGTTTTGTGTAAAAAACAAATAGTAGTAAAAAGAATAGCTTACATAGTTATTCTGATTTCTCAAATGGCCACATGGGTATTAAATTTGAAAGCAAACAAGAAGGGAGAAAGAAGAATATAGAGTGGGATGGGAGAATCCAGACAACACTCTTGATTTTTGAAGGATGCTCAAGGACTTCTTCTCAAATCTCAATATCATGTCTTCAAACCCTTGACCTGCAAAACAAAATAGAAGAAGAAGAACAACAAAAAATGAGCCATACCCATTAGGGTTTGGGTGGGAGAGTTTTTGAGGGGAAAATGAAGAGATTGGGGAACATTTTAGAACTTCTATTTTTGCCTCCATCCCTAATTTAGGGATTAGGGTTAGGGCTTGGAAGAAGAAGTCAAAACACATTTAAAATATTTCCTCATCTCTTTTTCCCTCCAAATCCCTTTTTGATATTTTTATTTATTTTATTAACTTTTGATGTGTCTTTTAAATTTTGAAGTGAATAAGATTTATTGAAGAGTTGTTATTTTGTTAAGGAAGTGGATTCTTTATTAAATTTGACAAGACATTATGAAGATCATAATGTTATAAAATTTATTTAGCAAGTTTAGGGTTTTAGTTTTGATTTGAACTACTAAGTTATTGTTAAATAGCTCTTTAATTTTGTGAGAGAGATAATTTTATCTAACTATTCCCAACGAAATTTCTAGGATGTGATTTCATATTAAAAAAGAATAAATATTAATTTAGAGAACTTATTCTAAGGTACTATTATGTTAATTTTTTTGATAAGGTTATTAATTTAATAAAATCTTGGGTAGGTGATTTATTTTAACAAATAAATTCTATTACTTGCTAGTTAGTCGTTAAGATCAATTACATTTTCTTATTTAAAGAAAGAGACCCTTGAACTGGCATATTAAATACCTTGGTAAATTGAAATTATTAATCTTTCTACTATAGCTATTTAAATATAGACAATATATGGGATTGATACGACATTTCCATGAGACACCTTTCATCAGGGAACTTACCTATAGTAAACTAAATTCTTATGATAACTATAATACTCAAATTTATGCTAGCACCTAGAAGACAACTACGTTATGTTAAATAATTGCATTGTAGTGAGTTGATCACACCCGTAATTATGTTATACATTAAATAATTAATTTCATCATGGAAGTTAGAGATCCATTAACCTTTAATCAACTATTAATTTAACCCTTTAAAAAAAAATTTGGTGTGTTTTTGCTCGTAGAAATATGGGCATGACATTTTGGTATCAGAGCCAAGTTGTGAAAACTTCGTACCATTGAACCCATTACGTTTCTCATCTAACTTTGACCTTTTTGAAATTTCTAGGATGCCTCCCCTTACACATCAAGCTTGAAGACATAATAGAGGACGAGGACCTAGGTGATCTCCCTTGGTTCACGTGCAAGATGAGAAAAGGGCTGAGATATCAGCAGTAAATCAATAACCTCCTCCCTAAACACCACCAAATCCTAATCAAGAGGTCTTTCTAGCTTTACAGAACCTCATTGGGGTTATTCAGGATAGGTTGCCTCCAGTGATCCCTCAGTCAAAGCATTAGTTGTTAGGAGGGCATAGATCAAAGGCCAGAGAGAGGACTAGGATCTCTCCATGTGATCATGAGGAGGGACAAGGAGCACATGAGGTGGAATTGATTTGCATGCCAGAACCACCACCACTCAGATTAGTTCAAAGGGTACCTCATGATGCTGGAGACCTGATCAGGGATCTCCTTCGACTTTAGCCACCTATCTATTATGGGTCTATAGATGGCACAAACGCCGAGGAATGGCTTTTGAGTT
Source organism: Chamaecyparis obtusa (assembly GCA_027943335.1). Classification (NCBI taxonomy): domain Eukaryota; kingdom Viridiplantae; phylum Streptophyta; class Pinopsida; order Cupressales; family Cupressaceae; genus Chamaecyparis; species Chamaecyparis obtusa. The sequence continues at coordinate 27,994 of BSBK01012438.1, read as the reverse complement.
TGGACAGGTGCTTTGGGTTGTCTCATAATGAGAGAAACCTTAAGACCCAATTTGCAGTACACCTACTGAGAGGAGGTGCTTCCACATGGTGGAAGTAGGCATAATTTAAGAATAGCACTACCATGGACACTATTACTTGGGAGATCTTCCTAGAAAAGTTCAGAGATAGGTATTTATCAGAGCATTACAGGCAGTGGCACATAGATGAGTTCCATGAGCTCTAACAGAGGGGATTGACAATACTTCAGTATGAGAGCCGTTTCCTTGAGCTGTTACCATATGTTGACTATATGAAGGATGAAAAATTATGAGTCAACCATTTTGTCAAGGGACTCAATGATTGGATTTCAGGACAGGTTCGCATGACCTCCCCAGGAAACCTTTGAGAGGCCATAGAGATGGCATTGATTGCAGAGGAGATTCAGGGAGGTCATGAGATGCTCGTGATAGGTCTCAAAACTATAACTCTACATCTTAGTCTCAAGGTCACCAGAAGAGCCATTGGAAGGGTAACAACATAAATTCTTTGGGGTCTTTTAATAAGAACCCATAGTAGTAGTCCCAAAAAAATTAGAAACAGAAACCACCACAGGGTCAGTAGGGCTCTAAGCCCAAACAGTGGTAGGCACAGGGATCAAGGAAGGACCAGCGTCAGTAGTATTCAGATGTACCCCTAGCATGGACTCAATAGTCCTCTCGGGGGGGTTTTAGTAGGTCTAGTAGGACTGGAGGACAACAATACTCTAGACCACAAGGAGTTCAGACTCATACACATGGTCCTTGTTATGCATGTGGTGCCATGGGGAACTTAGCTCGAGATTATCCTCAGGGTTAGATGGAAGGTAGTCATCGTATGGCAGCATCATAGCCTACAGTTGGAGACTTTGGAAAGTCTCATAGAGTATTTGTAGTAGTAGATAACCACCAGGATGAACACCAGGCCATAGTTATAGAGGTTGCAGGTATGATCAATGGTATTAGTGTTACCATTTTGTTTGATTTTGGTGGTACTGATTCTTTCATATCTTCTTTTGTTGTGTAGCTTTGTGGGCTTGTGGCAGCTAGATAGGAAATTAGTTGGGAAGTAGAGTTAGCATCAAGGTCTAGAGTGTCAGTCAAGTCCTTAATAAAGAATAGCTAGGTGCAGATTGGTGATTTGAACAATACTATAGATCTTTGTATCACACCTCTTGGTTCTTATGACATAGTACTTGGCATAGATTGGATTTATGCCCACAGAGATAAGTTAGATTATCGACCGAAGAGGGTTGAGTGCCTTGATGATCATGGTACACCTATTGTGATTTGTAGAATTCAGGGAGGTATTTCCCTTTGTATGATCTCAGCCATGCAGCTTAAGTGGAGCATGCGGAAGGGATGTCATTTATTTGTTATTAATATCAGTGATAGAGAGGATGAGGAGGAAAGGGAGCCATCTCTTGATGATTATCCTATACTTTAGGAGTTTGCAGATGTGTTTCCTACTCAGCTTCCAAGCATGCCTCCTCATAGAGCAGTGGATTTCCATATTGACCTTGTGCCAGGAGCTACTCTAGTTTTGAGGGCACCTTACAGGATGACCACTAATGAGTTTAATGAGCTCAAGATCCAATTAGAGGAACTTTTGGAGAAGGGTCACATTCATCCTAGTGTTTCACCTTGGGGCTCACCCATCATCTTCGTTAAGAAGAAAGATGGATCCTTGTGGTTATGTATGGATTACCGATAGTTGAATAAGCTCACCATCAAGAATCAGTATCCACTTCCCAGGATTGATGATTTATTTGATCAGCTGCAGAGTGCTAAAGTGTTGCTAAAGTGTTTTCCAAGATTGATCTTAAGTCAGGTTACCACTAGCTATGGATTGTGGATAGCGATATCCCTAAGACTACATTTCGTACTAGATATGGGCATTATAAGTTCATAGTTGTACCTTTTGGACTCACCAATGCTCCAGTAGTTTTCATGAGCCTTATGAATGGGGTATTCCACACTTTCCTAGATAAGTTTGTAGTTGTGTTCCTTGATGATATTCTAATATATTCATGAGACGAAGAGGAGCATGAAGAGCACTTGAGGAAGGTATTGCAATGGCTTAGAGACAATCAACTGTATGGAAGCTTTCCCAAATGTTCTTTTTATAGGTCTGAGATTCATTACCTTGGGCATGTTATTTTAGGGGATGGGATTTCAGTTGATCCATCTAAGATTAGAGCTATCATGGATTGGCTGACGCCTAGTTCTATGACCAAGGTTAGGAGTTTTATGGGATTGGTAGGTTATTACAAGCATTTTGTAGAAGATTTTTCTAGAGTGGCACATCCTATCACTTCTCTTCAGCGTAAGGGAAAGATGTTTGAGTGGACCAAGAAGTATGAGAGGGCCTTTCAAGAACTCAAGAAGGCACCTACTAGCGCTCATATTCTAGTAGTGCCTGATCCTTCAACAGATTTCATTGTTTGTATGGATGCTTCCTTGGATGGTTTGGGAGCATTTCTTATGTAGAATGGGTGAGCCATTGCATATGAGTCTAGGAAACTTAAGACTCATGAGCTTAATTACCCCACTCATGACCTGGAGTTAGCTCTAGTGGTTCATGCCTTGGTGAGATGGCAGCATTTCCTTTTGGGTCATCAGTTTGAGCTTAATTCTGATCATTAGAGTTTACAGTATATTTTCACTCAGTCGAACCTGAATGCACATCACCGAAGGTGGATGGAATTCCTTTGTGAATATGATTTTGATGTCCACTACATCAAGGGAAAAGAGAATGTGGTTGCTGATGCTTTGAGTAGGAGGTGCCATGGGGCCTACTCTATGACTGGAGACATGAAGTTGAGAGATCAAATATTGCACCATTTGCATGAGGATGTTTAGTATGTAGAGGTCAATCAAATTATTCAGTCTCAGAGTACCCTTCAGGGTAAGTATTCAGGATATTCCCTAGACTCCAATGGGCTTTTACACCATAGAGGATGCATCTATGTACCTTCCTCTAGAGATTTGTGAGTATTCATCATGCTAGAGGCTCATAGAGCACCTTATTTGGTGCATCCCAGAGTTAAGAAGACACATGCAGATTTGAGGCAGTTATATCATTGGCCAAGGATGAGGTAGAACATAGCAGAGATAGTGGCACAATGTCTTGAGTGTCAGAGGGTTAAGGCAGAGCATCATCATCCTGGTGGTTTGCTTTAGCCTCATGAGATACCAGAGTGGAAGTGGGATGTTATTTCCATGGATTTCATCATTGGTCTCTCTATGTCATCTCAGCGCTAGGATCCATCATGGTGATAGTTGACAAGTTGACCAAGGTAGCCCACTTCTCACCTATTCAGACCACTTTTACAGCCCCAATAGTAGCACAAGTTTTCTTGCGGGATATTGCCAGACTTCATGGCATACCTCATAAGATTATTTTTGATCGAGATTCTCTCTTCACATCATCCTTCTGGAGAGGATTACAGATAGCTTTGGGCACTAAGCTCAATTTTAGCACCGCTTATCACCTAGAGATAGATGGTCAGACAGAGAGGGTAAATTAGGTGTTGGAGGATATGCTCCGCATGTATTTCATGGATCATCAGACTAGGTGGGAGGAGTACCTTCATTTTTTTGAGTTTTCCTACAATAATGGCCATTATACTTCCCTAGGTATGCCTCCCTATCAGGCATTATATGGCAGACCATGCAGGACACCTTTGAGTTGGTACCACATTGAGGATAGAGTTTCTTTAGGTCCTGAGTTAGTGCGAGAGTTGGAGCAGCATGTGACTTTGATTAGACACCATTTGAAGGAGGTACATGCTAGACAAAAGAAGTATGAAAATTCTAAGAGGGAGGATCATAGTTATCAGGTTGGGGATAGAGTCTTTCTGAGAGTGTGACCACATAAGAGTCAAATCCATTTTGGAAAGGGCTCAAAGCTTGCACCCAGATTTGTTGGTCCTTTTGAGATTCTTGAGTGGATAGGTCTTGTCACCTATCATCTTGCTTTTCCACCTAGCCTGTCACACATTAACGATGTCTTTCATGTGTCAGTGTTCAGGAAGTATATTTTTGATGAGTCTCATATTATAGATTGGGATGCCTTTTAGGTGGAGTCAGATGACTAGTTGGCTTTGGAGCCCATCTATATTTTGGTGCACCAGATGCTAGCTCTTCAATGCCGAGAGCTGGACCAGGTTAGGATCCAGTGGGATTGCTATGATGAGGTTACGACATCATGGGAGGATGCACCATAGATGAGAGCATAGTACCCCCATCTTTTTTATGAACTCCAGGAGGAATTTCATCCCTAGGGGGGAGGATGTGAGGCCTCACCCCGAGCCCATCATAGTCTTTCAATTTTTGCATTTGAGATAGACTTATTCGATACTACATTTTGATACATTATGGTTTTCAGAAACTTTATCTTATGGATTTTTATCACCATAGAGGTTAGATGCACATTATGTTATGTTTATTTTGATGATTACTATGATATTATTATGGTTCTACATGTGTGACTAATTTTATTTTATGAATGTTATGATGTCATGATGATATTTAATTATGCAAATGAATTATTGATGTAATGATGAAGTTATGAGCTTTACTAAATGATGTAATTGTTTATTACATGATGAGATATATGTATGTCAATAGATGAATTATTTTTCATGTGTATTATGAATTACTTAGGGATATTGCAGATGAAATATTTTTATCATGTATGTTATGAATTTATATGTATATTTCCTTGGACTACTGATGGTGGATTTTAGTGTGCAGGAATTAGACCATGGTAAATTTGGGGAACCAAAGCATAGAACTATATTTATTCAGTTAGCCAAGGTTGCGTCTGATGAGAGAAAAAACCTTGTTGTATCATGTTTGATTTGTGAACGTAATGAGCATGTGTGTATTTAATTAATATGTTTATTTGTAAATAGTTTGTGAATGCTCAAGTGGATGTGCCACATGTCTTGTGATGTGTAATTCAAGTTGTGTCATTTGACACTTATAAGTGTACTTGTGGCCTTGACATGTCCACTTGAGGATTGGATGCCCATCAACCTAGGATAGTATCCCTTTAAGATCCCCATGTGAAATCCCTTGGTTAGGGAGCTTGAGGTAGTGTCACTTCATGAATTTAGAATTTGAACTTATCATGAGCATTTGGAGGGTTAAAAAGGTGCCTAGGGGTGTGTTTAGGCCATTTTTAGTTATCCCACTTGGTATACCTATGGGTAAGGGTCATTTTTCACCATAAGACAACCCATAGTTGACCAAAAGACTCATCCAAAATTTGGTTTTTCAAGATGGCCGAAAATCAGCCTTTGGGACCAAGTTTTGGTAAGAACACCATCCATTAGAATGGTAGTCCGTCTTCCACCTTTTTAGATTACCTTTGTAAGAGGCCATTTTTATAAACCTTGTAAGGAGCTTAGGGAAGACCACCCAATGGGAAGGAAACCTTATCCCTAGGAATTTGTGGGAAGAAGTGTGGAGGCCTTTTTAGAGGGGGCTCTTCTTTTGGAAGAGTTTGAACACCCACTCTCTAACTTAGAGACTAGATAATTTTGGAGGAGCTGGGAGAGGAAAAAATTGGACAAAAGGGCTCTCAACTTCAACACTCACCATTATTTCTTGGACTTAGGTTGGTGGCTCCACTTGAAGTCTCATGAATATTCCTTTTCTTGTATGTTAGAAATTTGGTATTGTGCTTCTTCATGTTCTTGATGTTGTGAATCTTGTTGTTTTATGTTAGTAGATGCATATGTAAATCTTGTGCTTGATGTTGTGCAAGCCTTTTTGTGTTGTAAATGTGAAGATTTGTGTTTTAGATTTCTTTTTTTGTGATGTTTTTATGGGAGTCTCAAGGCCACACTCACCCATGGGGGGAAGAGTAGCCTTGTGGGTGAAGGGTTTTCTTTGGACAGCCATGGATGTAGAGTCTCTCCTTGGAAAGGAGAAGGAAGAAAACATGGAAATATGGGCTCCATGTAGCCTTTTTTTTTTTCATTATTTTGGGGGTCATAAGCGATTTGTATGGCTTGATGCCTTGGCGGTCATAAAGAATTTTGTTGGGCTTGTGAGAATGTGGTTAAGATGTGTATTTGGGAAAGCCATGTGTAGGCTTGTCTCTTTGTTTGAAATGAGCTTTATCGCCTTGGTATTTAGTCCACCTTCACCCCAAGAATTGGGTCATTGTGAGACCCATTGTTCATAACCTTGGTGGGGAGATTTTATGTGCTTATTATGTTGTTGTTTTGTTATTGTTGTTGTTTTGGGTTTGTATGTTTGTAACCCTATCTATGTGTTGGTTCCCCTAGCTTGGGGGTGGCCTCTTAGAGGTCTTGGTTGGGAGGTGAGCTTCCCCATGGTCCAACCATGTTTGCATTGTAGGTTTTGAAGCCTTGTTACTTGATGCTAAAATTTTGAGGATGTGCTCAAAGTAGAAATGGTCCTCTCCTTAGATGTGAAAGGATTCACCTATTGTAAAAGGGACCTTAAGGATCCCTTATGATTATTTGTAAATGTACAAGCTTGTATAAAAGAGTAATACTTGGTATTTTATCATGTTATTAGGAAGTTGTATTCCTTGTATTTGAAAACATGCAAATAAAAGAGTTTGATTTATGATGAAAGTATTTGTCATAGTATGGTAGAAATTTGATATTAAATGTAAAGGAAAGAGAAAGGGGTTCACTTTTAATTCATTTATGGTTATAATGTGTATAAAGGAATTAAATAATGCCCCTTGAATATGTAGAAATTAAGTGCAGTAATCATCTTTGTATTAATTTTCAGATTTGGTCATCTAAATTAATACTTTGGAAATTATAGTAGTTACATTCAAATCAGTTTTTACTTTTAGTTGAATGACTTCTCTAGATTGTTTCTTTTAATTTATGTTTAGTTTTCAATTTCAGAGGTTAAACATTAGCATTATACTAAACAAAAGGAAGAGAAAATAAAAAGAAATAGAATAATATTAACTGTATTTGCTGTTGATTCTTTTCTAGTAATTTATTTAAAACTAGTATGAAAGGGAACAACCTACTTCCTTTAGAAAATAAAATTAGACACATTTATTTCACCTTGTATTGTTTTCTATTTATTTATTTTACAATAAAATAGAAAACACTTTCCCAAATTTAAACAAAAATACATTCCATATGTATGTGCATTTATCACACTATTTTGTTACAAAAAAGGTGAATGGAACATCTACGTATGTATTTGGGCATTTTTTTTTTAAAAAGAAAGAAAGACTGAATTTAAAAAGAAAAAGGAATAAACATTGTTTTATGTTTAAAAATATATATATATATTTACAATCAACTTGAAATACCTTAGTGAAATCAGGTAAAACCAATACCGGTTTTTCAATAACTTTCTTTTTCAATAAGTCAAAACTATTATCTATTTGATGTGTCCATTTGAAATCCTTTTCTCCCCCTCATAGTTTATGTCATAGGATTACAAACCAAACTAAAATTCCTCATAAACTTATGATAAAAACTAGCCAATTCACGAAAAGATCTAACTTCCCCAACACTCTCTGGTGTAGGCTATTCCAAAATTTCTTTAACCTTCTCTAGATCCATCTTCAATCCTTTGGATAAGATCACAAAACTACGATACACTATCTCCTCCTTCATGAAAGTACATTTCTTGATGTTAATCAACAACTTCTCTTCCTTCAATCTCTGCAATACTTATCTTAGATGCAACAAATTTTCTTCTTTGACCTTATTGGAAATCTGAATATCATCTAGGTACACAATTATAAATTTACGTAAGAATTTATTTAATACCTCATTCATTAGCCTCATGATTACTAGGTGCATTAGTTAAACCAAACGACATAACTAACCACTCATACAAACTCTCATTAGTCTTAAAAGAAGTCTTCCATTCATCTCCTTCTCTGATTCTGATATGATGATACCCAATTTTCAAGTCTATCTTAGTAAAATACCTTGCTAGCTCCACTCAAACAATCCACTATGTCATCCATTATAGGCAAATGAAACCTGTACTTCACTTTAATCTTATTAATAGCCATGGAATTAGTACACATTCACCATTATCCATTCTTCTTAGGTGCCAATACTGCAGGTACTACACAAGGACTTAAACTTTCTCTGATCAAACCCTTCTGTAATAATTCTTGCACCTTTCTATTCAACTCCTCATTTTCTGTTGGTGTCATTCATGTGGTGCTTTATTCAATAAAATAGCTTCCAGAAACAAATCCATATAATGATTGATACTCCTAGCAGGTGATAATCCATCATGTTCTTTGTCTAAAATGATGTTCTCAAATTCTATCAGTAAACCCCTTACCTCTAGTGGTTGTTTATCCATTATTCTAGAATTGGGTTTCCTAGGGATCAAAGCATAACACATACTTTCTTCCTTCAAGCCATCTAAGAATTTCCTTCCTTCAACTAAGAAAACCCTTACTATAGTATAATTATCACTCTTAGGATCACCAAAAGAAACAAAACTTGCTTCGTCCCATTTTCTATTATAGTATACTTATTCAGTCTACCATCATGTATTTCTTGTCTATCATACTGCCAAGCTCTAGCCAACAAGATATGACAACAACCCATTAGCATAATATCACAAAGAGCTTCATCATGGTAAGATCCAATCTCAAATTTCACAAGACACTGTCCACTTACCAAAACCTTATGTTCATCCTTAACCCATGTGATCTGATATGGCTTAGGGTGCTTATATCTTGGCAATTGCAACTTGGTAACAAACTCCTTTGATGCTAGGTTACCTAGAATCCCATTGTCAATGATGACCTTACCAACATTTTCATACAACTTCACATCTTGTCTTGAACAACCTCTTCCTTAACATTGGTTCTTAATCAGTTTCCTTCTTACATAGGACTCTTCGGACCATCAGGTTTTCTCCATATTCTGGTTTATTCATATATTCAGGTGACTCTTCCTTCATGACTGCATTTTTTCTAATACTAATGGTATTCTTACTTGAATTCCCATGAGTAAATTCAAATTATCTATGGCCTTCTTCTCCACATTTGAAATAAGTTCCTTTAATCTAGTTCACATCCTCTATTTTTTAACCATTACCTCTAGGGTAACCTCCTCCTCTTCCTCGGTATAAAATCTCTTCTTTCCATTCAAACTTGCCTTTATCTTGACCAAAGTAAGATCTACCTCCTTCTATAAATGATCTACCTCTACCTCTCTCAAATCTACCACCTCTTCCTTTTTGTCTATGATCATGCCTCTTGTTCAACTTTTTCTCTTCTTTTAGGGAAAATTAATAAGCCTCCTCAATAATATCTATATTGATCAGACTGATTTTATTTTCAATAGATGTCCTCAAACCATTCACATATCTTGCAACTCTTTCAAATTCATCATCGGCATGTCTAGATTTGATATCCAACCTATAGAATTCTTTAGTATATTCCTTCATAGTAGATTCTTTTTTCTTTAGGTTTTTCAATTTCCTCAACAAATTAACTTGATAATCACCAGGTAAGAATTTAGCCTTCAACTTGTTTACCATTTTATCCCAAGATTTGATCTTTTCCTTTCGTCTCCTTTGTCTATCTATCTGCAAATGTTCCCACCATAAAGATGCACACCATTTCAACTTAGTACTAGCAATCTTCACCTTCTTGTCTGCATTAGTGTTCTCATATTCAAAATACTTTTCCATCTCTATGATCCAATCGAGTAATTCATCAACATCAAGCTTACCATCATAATCCAATAAATTTAAATATGGTCTAGCATTAACCTTAGTTAGAGCCCTCAAGAATCTTTCATCACATTGTTCCAATTCAGGTTCATTATTTCTAACCACTACCTCAGCTTCATCATCACTTACATCCTCAATAGGTCTACCTCTTCTTTGGGAAGTCTCTACTACTTCTAATATAGCTACAATTTATCTCAACATATCCATCATGCCTGGATCTTCTTCTCTCCTTCCCCGAACCATTTTTGTCCACCCTCTACAATTGTAGGTCAGGTCTCAACTCTGCCACCCTACAACTAAATAAACTTAGGACTTTGCAACAATCAGGTTCAATAATCAAGTCTTGTAAGAAACACAACTTAGCATTGATACCACTTGGTATAGTCATTGATGGAGGGACCTCAAAGAGATAAGTCCAATCATGCAACAAGAGTAAACAAAATGAAAATAATACAAGAGAATACAAAGAGAACAAACAAGATCTGTATTTATTCACTGAAAATTAGTTATATTCACTTGGAAACATACATGCCTTCATATATGCCAAGATACAATCGACCTTCTTGATTATAGTCTTCGGTTAGAGACCTTAGACCCCAATTCTAAATATTATCCTAGATTACTAACTAAGAGCCCTCTTTCAGATAATTATTACATTACATAAATAGACATCACGATACACAAGTCAATCCAAGAACAAAGAACATTCCCCAAGAATAGGAAACATGTTAAAAAAATAGGGCAAGTCCTAAATCATCAGGAACTTAATCCATAAACCGTGCAAGGCCCAACGAATCAAAATTTAGGTCCACATATGGTCGAAGAATAAATATGTATGCACCATTCAGCTTCACAAGCTATAGATTTCCATCACAAGATCAAAATTCTCCAATGAGTCACAAACTAGAAAGAACGTGTGGCCACTTGAGAAAGAACAAATCATAACTTGAGAGACAATGAACCAAGTGAGCTACGAACCTATGAACATGGTCCAAGATAGGTCTTGGATACAATCTAATCATCACATAAGCTAACTCAAACATATGATGAATCACCAACTAGATCTCTCGGATTGGAAAATAGGAACAATACTGAACACAAATATTTTTAGTTGATGCAAGATTTTTGCCAAGATGCTTCTACATCAGAAGGATACCTAAAAATCCCTAAAATTGTACATAAAAAAGGTCTCATGTTTGCATGATATAAATACAAAATCACTTCCAAGAATGTGAAACAAAAAAATTATAATACATTAAAAGGTCAATCTTTTATGGTAGCAAATCGAGAGAGAACGTCATAGAGCCATTAATATAGTTATGAATCCTCGCAAGAAAAATGAAGGACACCTAAAAACCCCTAAAATTGTACATAAAATTTGGTCTCACATTTGCATGATATAAATATGAAAATCACTTCCAAGAATGTGAAGCAAAAAATTATAATACATTGAAAATTTAATCTTTTATGGTAGCAAATCAAGAGAGAATGTCAAAGAGGCATTAATACAATCATAAAACCCTCAACAAAGTTGAAGGACACCTTAAAATCCTAAAATTGTACATAAAATAAGGTTTCATGTTTGCATGGTATAAATATGAAAATCACTTTCAAGAATGTGAAGTAAAAAATTATAATACATTAAAAAGTCAAATCTTTTATGGTAGCAGATAGAGAGAGAATGTCAAAGAGTCATTAATACAAGTATGAAATCTCTCAAGCAAGTCAAAGGACACCTAAAAATTCTTAAAATTGTACATAAAACAAGGTCTCACATTTGTATGATATAAATACTAAAATCACTTCCAAGAATATGAAGCAAAAAGTTATAATCCATTAAAAAATCAATCTTTTATGATAGCAAATCAAGAGAAAATGTCAAAGAGCCAGTAATACAAATATGAAACATCTCAAGCAAGTTCAAGAACGTATAAAAATCCCTAAAACTGTACATATAACAAGATTTCACATTTACATAATATAAATACAAAAATCACTTTTAAGAATATGAAACAAAAATTTTAATACATTAAAAAGCCATTTTTTAATGATAGCACATGGAGAGAATGTCAAAGAACCATTAATACAAGCATAAAACCATGAAAGGCTCAATCTCGTCATGAAGAGTAGTCAGCTTATTTTTGTCTCTTATTTCATTTGAAATGACTTATAACTGCCGGGAGAAAACAGTGCTAACTTTGGCCATTTAGAAATAAAGTATAAACAATGAGGAGCTGAACTCATAAAGTGATATACATCAGCAATAAATTATACAATTCATTCGGGAAAAGTAAGCCTATTATTTAGACTTAAAAACAATCGGCCAAAGTTGACAAGCGATATAAAACAGGAACAACATCACTTTACCAGGGTGGATTCATTTTCATGCTCCATGGTTGACAAGATCAAAGTCACGTCATAAATTGCATAGTAATCATCCCATTTATGTCATCAAAGTATATTTCAAAAGGATGACAGTTGTTAGTATTATAAAAGTAGCAATATTCATTTTATATACTAAAAAGAATGGAGAAATAATCATTTTTTTATAAGATATTATCTATTGTTAGATGGCTAATTCTATCACTGAATTTGGAGGATTGAGAAGCTTATCACTCGTAGACAAAAGCATCTTTTGACTAATTGTTTTTCATTTAATGAGAATTTTTATTTATAAAGTTGTACGTCATATTGCAACAAGAGCCTTGAGGTGAACTTCTTTGACTAAGAGCTAAGAGCTAAGAGCTAAGCTATTCTGCCAAAAAAATTTCAATAATCATCCCTTAATTTATCTCAGTTACAATCCCCGCCCCATCTCTTGTAATATTAAAACCTTGTACTCACCAAAATTTTATCCCCAAATAATTTTTTTTAATCCTTTAAACATCACCAATAGACTCAGAACCAGATTTTAGGGTTACTTCAGCCGGCTGTCTACATGACAAAAATCTCAAGCCCACGTATCTTGAAAAGATAAAAGTTAACCAGTCTTCTAAATCATGCTTAAACAAATCTGTTACTCTTCGTTTTCTAAATAACCTTCGTTGCTTGACCAATGAGAAGTCCACAGGCAATCAATGTTTACTGGGTACATAGATACTCATCAAAATCCCTTTAAAAGAGCTCAGAGCTAATGCCTAGCGCACAAACACGATGGGGAGCTTTAAAAGGAAGGTATTCAAGTTATTAGGCTCTCTTAAAATGGATGCAGGAAGCAAATCATATGCCTTACTGGGCAGTGAAAGTGAGCAAGATGAAGATGAGAATATGATTCCCAAAGGCTGTTTTTCTGTATGTGTTGGAAAAGATAAGGAACATTTTTTTGTGCCCATACAATATTTGAAGCATCCCATGATACGCTCTCTTCTGGCCATGTCTGCAGAAAAATATGGATTTCATCAGATGGGGGTGCTCAACGTTCCCTGTGACGTTAACAGTTTTCGCCTTGTGTTATCTATCCTTCATTCTCATCAGTTCTAATGTATTAAATTGTAGAAGCTACTTAAGGACATTGCAACTCTGCTACTGCTATTTGGTTAGAAAATAGTACAGAAGTTATAAGCATGTACAACTCGTGTACATCAGATGTATCATGTTTGGTGCATATATACATATACATATATTTTCTTTTTTTCTTTTTTAATCAAAATTATAATGTAATTTAAAGGGTTGTAGTTCAATCTGCTGAGCACAATTGGTGAGGATGATGGAATGAGATATAGAAAGCCATCCACCAAGGTTCAAACTCCGGAGGCGCAGTTGCGTCTGGTTCAATTCCTGAGTGAATTTGACAGACATGATCCTCCTGCATGTAGAAGCTTGTAGTTTAGATGTATACTTATCATATCATTGTAATCCATTGTATAAAGGCAGAGATGCCCACATCTATGTATGCTGACATGTTTTAAAATTTATAAAATAATAATATAATATACTTGTTTCTATTTCTTACTTGTTTTTGCATTAATATTTCAGATTACACTCTATTCAATCCATGATTCTTACTCTGTTAGTACTAATTCATCATCAGGATTTCTTGCTCTATTAGCACTAATTCATTCCGAAGATGGATCACAAAGTGTAATCCAAAATGTTGATGCAAAAACTAAAGACAACCAAATCTAGAAGCAATCATCATAATTTCATTTTAGCCCTTTGAATGTGAAATACCATCAAGTTGTTCATTCAACTCATAAAGTATAATCACAATTAAGAAAATATTATAACTCAATTGCAAGTACAACTCCGTTATGATGAATTATCAATGAATGAAGCTTTCCTTTCACATAGTCATTAAGAATAATTCTCAATTGTAAGTATAATTTCATAACAATGATTCATCAATGCATGCACAAGTTTCATTTTGTAATAATTGAAATAACTAAGATTATTGGATTTTTTTAAAGTACAATTTATTGAGTATAAGCTTGTTGAATATCTATTCATATAATATAACTACTAATATAATTAGAAGTTACATGATTAGATGAAAAATCATCTACTACAATGTACAATAAGAATTTTTGAATACACAAGAAAAATAATTGTAGATCCTCATGTAGATGGGACAATCTTTCCATATCATATGTCCCTTATCTCTCATGTTGGCATCATTATAATATCATCATTATCTTCTAGTTATATATTTCACATTCTAGATGTCTAATGTTTCAAAGTGTGGGTAAATATGACTTCATACAAATTCTTTACCAGCCAATCAAATCTATTGTCATTTTTCACAATGAACATGAAAAGGTCATAACCCCTCTTTCATATAAATAGTTTCATGAGTAGAATTTGTAAGAGGTCTATATCAACCCCACCAAAACATAACAATCATTTTTGTAACTCAAAATAACCTTCCACACAAAACAAAAGCAATAGAAATTGTTATGAATCTAAAGGAATCATCAAATACAAAAGCAAAACCAATACAATAAACAATAAAGAAACTCTCGTTTTAGAGACAAGGATGAAACCCTAGAAAAAATAATATTATGAAAAGAATCTTAATCCTTTGATATAAGACTCAAAAAGTAAATTAAGTAATCCTAAGGATGTAAGTACATTCATAGACTTATATTCAAAAATAATGAGGTAATATTCCATGTCACACCAATAGCCCCTCATAAGGGAAACTTAAAAAGTATTAAAAAAATGTAAAGATATAATGAAGGATCACAACTGCATGGTCTATTAAGTATTCAATTACGATGTTCAACAAATATCTCACAAATAGAGTAAAGGAGAAAATTTGACAAGACAAAACCCTCTTTGCAAGACTAAATACACTGGAACAAAATAAATATAAATTAAATTAGGTAATGAGGACTCAACATGTTCTCCCAAGGACTAGTTGTATTGTCAATGCACAATAGATGTTTCACAAATAAGAGAGAAAGAGAGAAAATATATGTTGAACATCTAGTATACTAAGAGGGGAGGGGTGAATTAGTATAGCCCTGAATAATTTAAAATAATTAACTAATTATCCATATAACATATTTTAAATCTATTGAAACTAAACAATTGAAAGCATAAACAAAGCATCACATAACACCAATATTTTTTTTGTGGAAACCCAAGATGGGAAAAACTATGGAGAGGGTTAGCTCTCAAGTATTATGTAACTGGTTAATAATATATAGGGTGGCTCATTACCGATTTGGCTCACTGCCTTGGTACAAAAATAGAAAATATTGCTAGTTATACAGAATTATGCTGGTAGGCATGCATCTACAAATGCACTGAATGCAATTCTTGGTGTATTACAGATCTCCATCTTTATATTGATACATGAATATATCAATAGTTCACACATATAGATCGCATATACGCTTAGCATCATAGTATTACATAGATCACATCTATATCAATTTCTGAGGCTATTGAATTTATATACCATCATCAATATACACTTCCTTCATGTCGGCTGAGACCCAAAAAAAAAGTGTAACCAATCTCCAATAAAAAACTATTTTCGTCCATACCAATATTATTTGAGCATGAGTGTGTAATGATCTAGACCAAAACAGCTATGTGCAAAGATGACCATGAATTACCATTGTTAATAGGTACTAGCTTTTCTATCAGTGACCACTATCAGTACATGTTATTGGTGAACATAGAATCAATACCGAATGATACAACTATGATAACTGATATTGACAAATCCAAAATAGTGACTTCAATGAAAACCACAATGGGATAGTCTAACAATCTCTCCCTTTTTCATTGATGACAAACCAAAATATTCTAGAAAGCCAAAAAAATTGAAAATTCAAAGATTCTTAAACCTGCTGACAAAAATACTGAGATACTACAATACTCCCCTTGAGAGGGACATTATCGATAAATTTGAATTCTTCTTTTTATAAAATCTTTTTCAAAAATGTTGTTGTTCACTACTCCCCCTTTTTCCAACAATGAAAAAGGGGTCATAAAATCTACAAAGTGAAAATAACAAGGAAAGCTCACAAACTTTAAATATCAACCTGGATCGACTCAAGTCTCTTCTTCATCCTCTAAAGTTATTGAATCCATGTGTCCATATTGTCATTCCATTTGGTGATGGTCTGAGATAGTTGATAAAGATGTGCACAAATGGTAGCCAACTAATCTTTTGTATTGTCAATCTCTGTCAGTTCTTCCAAGGAATATCCTTGTGAATTTAGAATTGTATTACTCAAAGAAGAGATATAGGGAACACACATATCTTGCAAACCACTTAAAGGAACAATGACATTTTCTCTTTGTTGTTGAAGGTGGAAGAATTTTCTCTGCAGTTATTCCAATTGATTTCTACCAATACCATCAAGATTATTGGTCATCTTATAAGACTTGCAGGCATTTATGATGGTTTTATCAATTGTTTCTATTTCCTGTTTGATCTTTTCAATGGTCATAAGGCATTCCAGTGTGTAAACCAACCATTCATTACCAGCTTCCAATAGTTCTCAACCTTCTTGAATAAAATTATGTAAATCAAAGAAAGTTTTGTGATACCTATTCTTAAGTTTCTATAAGAACATCTATTTAGTTTCTTCCATAGTAATTTTTAGTGGCTAATATTCACGAATTGGCTAACTCTACAAATTTGAGAATCCAAATTTGGCTAATAATTCAAGATTTAAGACAACCTAAATCGCCACATTTTTACAAAATTTTGATTTAGAAATATTTAAATCGCTAAATAATTTATTTTATAAAAAACTTGAAATCGAAAATTCGCCACAATATTCAATACATGATTAGATTTGATTTGCCAAAAGTTTATAAGTTATTGTACAAATTTAAATTAATTCTCCAATAATATCATGATTATTAGTTACCGTAGGGATCTATCACCAACTTTTAGTTTCCATTACTGACTTAAAGTATAATCTAGTGACCCTCATTATATTCTATGAGGTTAAAATGTTACTAATTTGTTTTGTAATGCTTATGGGAGCTAAAATTTCTTTCGGATTGTTGATCTCAATATAAATCAATGGTCTTGAAGAAATTTTGGGCCCCATTAGTATTTAAAAATATCAATACATTTGTCTCACACAATACAATGAGGTTATTACATTATATTTTAAATAAATGGTAGCAAGTAATTATTACAGAGTCTATTCCTTAAACCCATCAAAGATTTCCACATGAAGCATAATAATTTTCTACCATAATTCTATTTTTAAAAATAAAAGTATTCACCATGGTGATTAATTTATTTATTTTTATTGTTTGAGATTCACCAATATTGATGAAGGGTGCTCCCCTTAATACCACAAACACATAACAGAAATAGAGAAACAACAACAACATGCAAGAACAGAAAATTGGCTTCTTATTATCTCCACAAATGTGGAATTACAAACTTTCAGAATTACAATATGCAAAGCCACATGGGCATTCCCTTACAATATTCTGTAGGACAAAGCCTCGAATCAATACCCAGATCTACTACCCAGAACTATTCTGAACTGCCTAAGACAATAATACAGCCTTCCTTATATAGGCAATTATCCACCGCCTGGGAAGGTTCCAGAATTTTAGCCAATAAGGCCGACCAAACTTAGAATTATTTTATTTTACATTTTATTACATCATAGTCGGCTCAAGATAACCTTTGAAACCCGAACATAAATTTTGAAGAAAATTATTTTTCGCCATTTCAGGTGGCCCAACTTTTGAAGACCATAAGTCATCACCAGTTGACCCGCTCGGCCACTATAACCCCATTTCGGAAATGCCACGAAGCGCTCTACAGGCTTGACCCGCGCAAGCACCCGTCACCCAAATTTTTGACCTTATCCGGGGCCTCTAAAGCCTTCAAAAATGAGTTCAAAGTTTCTGTACCCTACTGCCAATACTGAAAATCTTCAATATCTTCCAATATACACTTGATCTGGCAATGAAACTTTACTGGCAGACTTATATGACCAAAATCAACCTCCAAGAAAGAAATCAGATCATTCTGAGCACATACAAAAATTACCAAAAATA
Organism: Chamaecyparis obtusa; assembly: GCA_027943335.1. Taxonomy (NCBI): domain Eukaryota; kingdom Viridiplantae; phylum Streptophyta; class Pinopsida; order Cupressales; family Cupressaceae; genus Chamaecyparis; species Chamaecyparis obtusa. Next base: position 9,760 of record BSBK01012438.1, on the reverse strand, counting down.
GTAACTTTCCATAAATAGCAGCTCTGCACAAAATAGCCCTTATTGAAAATAAAAATAGAAATATTTTTGGGTGATGCAAGATTGCTCTTACACCCAGGATGCTCCTGCATCAGACACCCGGGGTAATTTGAGAAGTGACCCTGTCACGACTCAGGTGTGCAGAGGAAAACCAAGATGGCTAACCTCCTCCTTTGTCAACCATGATGAATCTTCAACAGGTCATCCTTTCCACTTGACCAGATATTCTTCATATGTCATGTTCCTTGTGCTTCTGCCAACACGACTGTCCAGTATATCTTCGATCTCCTTAGTGTCTGAACTAGTTGCTGGAATACTCCACTGTGCTACTGTGATCTCATCTTCAACACCTCCTTCATGATACTCTGTCAGATCTGAAATGTTAAACACTGGTGAAATATTTAGCTCAGTAGGCAATTCTACCTCATATGCGTTTCCTGAATCATGTTTCTTCAGTATCTTGCATGGTCCAAACTTCTTCATTTTCAGCTTGTTATATGTACCAACTGGAAACCGCTCCTTCCGCAAATGAACCATGACTTCATCTCCAACCTGAAATTCCTTATACCTCCTTTTCTCATCTGGCTTGGCCTTATACTGTGCGTTCATCTTGGTAATATGCTTCCTCACCTCCCCATGGATGTTCTTCAAGTGTTCTGCAAAATCCTCAGCTTCAGCACTACTTATTTCTCCTTTATCTATCTTCCTTAATTCAGATGCATTTCTCGGACTACTTCCAAATACAATCTGGAATGGTGATTTACCAGTGCTCCTGTTGACAGAATTATTGTATGCAAATTCCGCCTGTGGTAAAATCAAATCCCATCCTGTTGGCTTATCTCCAACCAAACATCTCAGCAAATTTCCCAAACTTCTATTCACTACCTCTGTCTGTCCATCAGTCTGTGGATGATGTGATGAACTGAACTTCAAATCTGTCTTCAACTTCTTCCACAGTGTACGTCAGAAATATCCAACAAACTTAGTGTCCCGATCTAAAACTATGGTCTTTGGCAAACCATGTAGTCTCACCACTTCTCTGAAAAATAATTCTGCTACATGAACAACATCATTAGTCTTCTTGCAGGGAATGAAATGTGCCATCTTTGAAAATCTATCAACCACCACAAAAATTGAATCATGTCCCCGCTGAGTCCTCGGTAAACCAAGAACAAAGTCCATGCTAATATCCTCCCAAGGCTTCTCTGGTAAAGGTAATGGCTGATACAACCCTGTATTCTGCTTCACTCCTTTCGCCATCTGACATATTCTGCAACTCTGTACAAACTTCTTCACATCTTGCTGCAATTGTGGCCAATAATAATTCTCACCAACCAAAGCAAGGGTTTTATCACGACCAAAGTGTCCAGCCAATCCTCCACTATGCTTCTCCTTGATGAGATTCTCCCTCATAGAACTTCGTGGAATGCACAACTGACTCCTTTTGAATAGCATATCATCCTGGATGATGAAATCCAACCATTTTGTCCTGTCTAGAGTAACAGGTTCTGTACAAGCTTTCCAAGCTTCACCAAAATCAGGATCCTCTGGATACAAATTCTTGAGTTCCTTGAACCCAACCACTTCAATCTGCATTTCTGTCAGCAATAGTTTCCTTCTGCTAAGAGCATCTGCAACCCTATTAGACTTTCCACTCCTATGTTTCAAAACAAATGTATAACTCTGTAAAAACTCAACCCATTTCAAATGCCTCTGATTCAACTTTCCTTGACTATTCAAATATTGTAAAGCTTGATGATCAGTATACAAAACAAACTCCTTAGGAAGTAGATAATGTCTCCACTTCTTTAATGCCTGAACTATAGCATAAAATTCTTGATCATAAACAGAATACTTCCTCTTGGCATCATTTAACTTCTCACTGAAATACGCAACAGGTTTACCTTCTTGGCTCATAACAGCTCCTATTGCAGTACCACTAGCATCACAATCTACTTGAAACACCTTATTAAAATCTGGAAGTGCTAAATAGGTTGTTCTGTAACTTTTTGTTTCAACAATTGAAAACTCCTTTCTGCCCCATTAGTCCACTTAAACTCTTTTCTATCCCCTCTCATTGTTTCAGTCAAGGGTCCACAAATACTGCTAAAATTTCTGATAAACTTTCTGTAAAAGCTAGCTAGACCATGAAAAGATCTTACCTCAGTAGCATTCCTTGGAGTAGGCCATTCAAGGATAGCCTCTACCTTCTCTGGGTCCATTTTTAGACCTTCTCCTGAAACTACAAACCCTAAATACACCAACTCTTTCTTCACAAAACTGCACTTCTTCAAATTAATCAGCAATTTCTCTTCTCTCAGCTTCTCAAATACCATATGAATATGCATCATATGCTCCTCCAATGTCTTACTAAAGATCAGAATATCATCTAGGTAAACAATGACAAACTTACCCAAAAATTCTTTCAGAACCTCGTTCATGAGCCGCATGAAAGTGCTCGGTGCATTGGTTAGCCCAAAAGGCATGACTAACCACTCATACAGTCCTTCCTTTGTCTTGAAGGCAGTCTTCCATTCATCTCCTTCTCTGATCCGAATCTGATGATATCCACTTTTCAGATCTATCTTTAAAAAATACACAGCTCCACTCAAACAGTCCATAATATCATCCATTCGTGGCAATGGAAACCTGTACTTGATTGTGATCTTGTTTATTGCCCTAGAATCTGTACACATCCTCCACTCTCCATTCTTCTTTGGTGCTAATACCGCTGGTACAGCACAGGGACTCAGACTCTCTCGAATCAACCCCTTCTGTAACAGTTCATGTACTTGTCTGTTCAACTCCTCACTTTCTGCAGGTGTCATTCTGTGTGCTGCCTTATTCGGCAAACTCGCTCCTGGGATCAAGTCCATCTGATGACTGATCTTCCTGACTGGTGGTAATCCATCAGGCACGTTATCGGATACAATATCCTGAAACTCATTCAACAAATCTGCAACTTCTACAGGAACATCTTCTACTTCCTCTTTACCAGCTTTTGGAATTAAAGCAAAACATACATGCTCATGCCTCATACCATCTAGGAAATTTCTTCCATCAACAAAAGTTATTCTTGCATTACCACATACCTTTTCTTCGGTCTCCTTCAATGGCTTTAGCTTATGTCGCACTCCATCTTTTGTCAGGGAATAGGTATTCGCACGACCATCGTGTACAGCACATCTGTCAAACTACCACGGTCTACCCAATAACATATGACATGCATCCATAGAGATGATATCACATAGTACCTCATCTTGGTACCCGCCGATCTTGAACTTCACTAGGCATTGTTCATTGACCATGACCTTGTGGTCATCCTGTACCCAGGCAATCCGATATGGATGTGGGTGTTTCTGTCTCCTGAGCTTCAACTTTGTCACCATCTCTTCTGACACCAAATTGTCAGTGCTTCCACTATCAATGATCACATCACAACATTTACCTTCACACTTGCACCTGGTGCGAAACAGGCTCCTCCTTTGCTCAGGCTCATTCTCACCACTCAACAGGACTCTTCTGTTAATCAATGTTTCTCCTCTTTCAGCATCTTCAGAATTTGATGATCTGGCATCTTCATCTACATGCGCAACTCTGGCCTGGCCTTCATTTCTCCTGTCTGTTCTGCCTTGGCGCTGAGGACATTCAAATGCCCTATGACCTTCTTCTCCACAGTGAAAGCATGTTCCATGAAAACCTCCTCTTCCAGATCCTTGTCCTCTTCCTCTTCCTCTCTGATCTCTATTATTCTGATCCTGGAAGCGATTGGAATTATTTCCACGCTGATTCTGACTGCTACTGGCCTCATCCTTCTTTTTCGGATCTTCATTTCGGCCACCATATGACCGTCCACCAGATCGTCCACCGCGACCTCTTCCGTTTTGTCTGCTCTCAAACTTCTTGTTCAGCTTTTCCTCTACTTTTAGGGCAAACTGGTATGCCTCTTCAATACTGTTCATTCGAACCAGATTCAGCTCCTCCTGAATGCTTGGCCTTAACCCATTAAGGTATCGGGCAACTTTCTCCTTATCAGCTTCTGCATGGCCTGTTCTGATGAGAAGTCAATAGAACTCCTCTGTATACTCCTGAACAGATCTTCCTGCTTGCTTCAAACTCTGCATTTTCTTCAGTAGGTCAAGCTCATAATCAACAGGAATGAACTGTCGCTTCAATTTATCCACCATCCGATCCCATCTCATGATTTTCTCCTTTCCCCTTCTATTTCGTTCCAACTGAATCTCTTGCCACCATATCTTCGCATGACCTTTCAATCTGGCCTTCGCAAATTTGACCCTATCAGGATCCTCAACATCTTCATACTCAAAATATTCTTCACACTCATTGATCCAGTCGATCAATTCCTCTGGGTTAAGATTTCCAGAAAATGTAGGAACCTCAATCTTAGGTCTTTTCCCAATCTTGGAAATTGCCCGAAAAAGTCTTTCTTCCTCCTGGTTCACAATTTCAACTTCTCCTTCTTGATATTCTTCTTCAGCTTCATCCTCGCTTTCGTCTCCGACATTAAGATTCATTCCTCTGTGAATCTCTTCTTGCAATGCTCGCACTTGTCTCTGCAGCTCTCTAACCTCAGGTGTTACAACACCAGCTCTTCCGCCACGTTCCCTTCGTGGAGGCATTTTCGCGATGTGCGCTGAAACCCTAGCCACGGTCCTGGTGCAAACTGCCTCACGGTCGGTGATCTGTTTACACACTCAAGAACTCCTGCTCTGATACCACTTGATGAAGGGTGCTCCCCTTAATACCACAAACACATAACAGAAATAGAGAAACAACAACAACATGCAAGAACAGAAAATTGGCTTCTTATTATCTCCACAAATGTGGAATTACAAACTTTCAGAATTACAATATGCAAAGCCACATGGGCATTCCCTTACAATATTCTGTAGGACAAAGCCTCGAATCAATACCCAGATCTACTACCCAGAACTATTCTGAACTGCCTAAGACAATAATACAGCCTTCCTTATATAGGCAATTATCCACCGCCTGGGAAGGTTCCAGAATTTTAGCCAATAAGGCTGACCAAACTTAGAATTATTTTATTTTACATTTTATTACATCATAGTCGGCTCAAGTATACCTTTGAAACCCAAACAGAAATTTTGAAGAAAATTATTTTTCACCATTTCAGGTGGCCCAACTTCCGAAGACCATAAGTCATCACCAGTTGACCCGCTCGGCCACTATAACCCCATTTCGGAAATGCCACGAAGCGCTCTACAGGCTTGATTAGTGCAAGTGCCCGTCACCCAAATTTTCGACCTCATCCGGGGCCTCTAAAGCCTTCAAAACTGAGTTCAAAGTTTCTGTACCCTACTGCCAATACCGAAAATCTTCAATATCTTCCAATATACACTTGATCTGGCAATGAAACTTTACTGGCAGACTTATATGACCAAAATCAACCTCCAAGAAAGAAATCAGATCATTCTGAGCACATACAAAAATTACCAAAAATAGTAACTTTCCATAAATAGCAGCTCTGCACAAAATAGCCCTTATTGAAAATAAAAACAGAAATATTTTTGGGTGATGCAAGATTGGTCTTACACCCAGGATGCTCCTGCATCAAATATTTTCTACAAAAAAAATTATTTTAAAAAATAATCGCCAATAAGAATACTTTTTTTTCAAAAAAATTGAGAGATTCGCCAATAGAAATTAAATTATTTTTTTCAAGAAAATGAAATATTCGCCAAGATTTTATATCTTTTTTAAGAGGGGGGTTTCTTAAAGATTACCTTGGACTTTCTTCTTATTTTGACTAAACTCTACTATCTACTGAAACAAGTAAATCCTTTACTGCATTTACCAAAATTTTACACTTATCTTTTATGTTACAAGATGGGCCTACTAGACATGAGGGAACCAAAGTGTAAAGTGTTGACATAATTTCCTCACTTATTTGTTTTATCTCCTTAGACTCTTTCAATAATTCTTCTTGTGAAGAGATAGTAATGCTCTACCCTAACCAAAGATTTTTCCTCGGAGTAACTTTATCAAAATCTATGAGCAATCTAGAGGTGGCGACCGATTCAATGATAAGTGGTGATGGAATAAAGCTTCTTAGAAAATTACTAGAACTAGTACCAAAATATAGTCTTTGGTCAATAATGTCAATCTTTGGTTCTTTTCTTTTTGAACTTCTTGTCACAACACTATCAATAGAGACCAACACCGAAACATTTTTGTCTTCTTTCAGTTTTACTTCTTCCTCTTCATCTATTTCCTATTTTTCCTTTTCCTATGTTTTCTTCTCATCTTGTTTTTCTTTTTCTTGTTTCTTGGTTTACTCTTTTCCATTTACTTCTTCTAACATCTCAACTTCTTTTTGAGGTATATTTGTATCTATCGATTTGATAGTGTCAGGGTTCACAATGACTTCTTCTAACCTTATTTCTCCCAGTATCTTCTCAGTTTCTTTTCCTTCATCCTTTTCCTTTTCTTCGTGACACTCATATTTAGCTGACTTGTAAGAATAGTTAGATCAGTAATCATTTCCTATTTTATTTGAGCTTCTACATACTTATCTTCCATGAGAGAGTGTAATCTCTTCTTTGTTTTGAGAACATGTCATTTCTCTACAACAGAAAATGTAGAAATATGTATTTTTTCACTACAACTTTGCAAACCTCATCCAAAGTTGCCTAATACAGATCCTTTTCTCTTTGTTTTTCTTCAATTATGATTTTATTTAATTCATCCCATAATGACATAAGGACTTCACCCTTATAATATTCTAATTCAACATCACATTTTGCACCATAATGTAAGAATTCATCAATAATAGTTTGTTTCCCATTAGTGGATGGCAGTTCATACATCATGCCAACAATTCTTTTCTCACCAATTAGTAAAGTGTCAAGAACTATGCTTGAATCCAAAGAATCAGAACCAAATTTGGGTTTAGGATTTAGGTCTCTTTCTTCTTTCCTTTCTAGTCTTTCCTCACCTTAATCTGAAACTGTTCATCATTTTAATATTTAGTGAATTCATATGGTTCATTATCGGAATCAACAATAACAAAAATATCATTAGAAAATTTTTCCTTGGGGACTTCTTTGAAGAAAATGGAGCTGATTCTATCTTCTTCCTCTTCTTATAGGGACTTTCCTTCATTTTGATCACATGAGTAGAAGATGTTGCATAACCGAAAGGATTTCTAGGGGAACTACAAGTAAATCTCTTCCTATATTTAGCTTGTTCTTCTTCGACAAGCTAGAAAATGCCTTGGCCTCCATCATTACTTTATCCACTTTCTTCTTAGCATATTTGTTTGCCTTCTTTCTCTAAATCTCAAGAGAATTCTCTTGAGCTATATCAAACCTCTCTTTAGATATTTTGATGGGACTAGAAAGTAGAACACTTGCATATGCTTCAATTTGTTGTTTGATTAACTCATAACCAAGTAATAGTAACCACTTTTGTCTTGGTTGTACAACTTGCATAATGCAATGATTAGTTTTCACAATAAATGTGATGTCATTTTTGTATTTTTCAATCATGGAAGGAGGGGTCATGTCCCTAGTGTGCATTTTTTATTGTAAAAAACAAAGAATCTGTGAACTGATCATCTCTATTGGCTATCCTATTTTTCTTCTTTATCCTTCTTCCAATTTGATGAGAAATAGGATTATCATCAGACCAAATAAGACCTTCTCCTAGTATGGTGTTTGCAAAGTATAAAAATAGACAAATTGCTAATGAATTGAAATGGAAAGCCACATGCTTCTTACTATTTTTAATTTCCTTTAAATTTTCAATATGAATTAATCTTGAATAAGAGTGCATAGATCGTAATTAGTACCTTTCACCATTTGATAGGCTACAAATAGCACTTTTGGTGAAACAAAATTCTCTTAGTTAGTATAGTAGACCTTGTTTCCAATAACCCATGCTACATATTTGATCGATGGCTCGGGAATGAGGTTCACTTTCAATGATCTACTATTAGAAACAACACTTGTTAGAGCTATGACATCTTCAGTCTTAACGGTCTTCATTTTTGATACTTCACCAATATCACACAATTAAATCACCCTCTTCATAACATCATTTGTTAACATATGACAATCGTCTACCCATAGAAAGGTGTCGTGAAAATGACTTATGGCCTTTCTTACCCAATCATAATCTCCATAGAAGTTTGGAAAAGTATTGAAAACATGCAACTTCTTAGCTACCAAAACCTGAAATTATGGCTTCACATTTTTATCGTCTATTGATAATTATTTTGCCCAAATTTCACAAATCTTGTAATGATCAAATTCGTCCAGTTTTCACTTAAGATGAATCCTTACATCCTCAGCCTGAACCACTCCATGAGGAATTTGAGTTAGACAACCTAACATGTCATTCTCTATTATGGATTAGAAGACTCATTTACCAATTTAGGAGTAAACACACCAGCCAAAACCATTGCAAAGAAAGATTGTGAAAAATAACTTTGAATTCGTAGAGGAAATGTGAATACCCTAGTTGAAAACCCTAGGTGATCTTTCTTTCACCTTAGCTCTTCAAATGTCTTTTCGCAGTGTAATTGAAATGACCTACAAAGTTCCATGTATAAATTTTTACCTTAGAATTAGGTGTCATTAATTTCATTAATTACACTATAGGCCCACTACTTCCACTTTTACCAAAAGGAATATTCTTATTTTATCTCTTTCTACTGATAACTCCTTGATGAAGTGGATTTGATATAATTTCATTTCTTAGGATGAGAGATAGATACATGATGATGTACTCCCTATCTGACAGTCATTAGACTGCTCAATTTTTGGAATGTACTTTTTGAACTCGATCCAGTGCTACCATCCTCTTTCCTTACCCAAATTTTCTTCATTTCCTCTCTAACTTATTCCTTTTTAATAATATTTGTTGGTTCTGTTGGAAAGTGTGCAGTGCTTGAAGGTGTATATGTTATCATTGTTGGCAAAACATACCTCTATGATGATCTCCTAAAGTGGAAATAAGTTTTTGATAGTCAGTTAAGTGAAAAATGCCTAAGTACAGAGATAGTTTCCAAAAAATAGTCATACTATTTTGGCCAACAAGCATGCGATACTTATTCTTTTGGTCTAAAAACATACATATATAGTATATGAGATTTAATAAATATTTTTCTATGATCGCTTCATTTTTGGCATCGTCTGGACAAAGTTAATTTCTTCTAAAGTTGTGCGAGCACAGTATGCAGTGAAAATAGGGCACCTGAGTAGATGCAACAATTGGGATAATAACATAAGTTATTTTTGTGATATGATTTATGAATTATGATCATTTCTAACCTATGTTAGCATGTGTAAGGTCGCATTATATCATTTTTCTGTGAACAAAGTGTAAGGACAGGTTTAATGGAGAATAGTGAGCTGAAAAAGAAATAAGGATGATTAAGTGTATATATATATATATATATATGTATATATATACATACATACATATATATATATATATGTATATATATATATGTATATGTATATATATATATGTATATATATAATATATATATATATATATAGTATATATATATATATATATATGTATATATATATATATATATGTATATATATATATATATATGTATATATATATATGTGTGTGTGTATATATATATATATATACATATATATACATATATACATATATATACATATATATATACATATACATATATATATACATATATATACATATATATATATACATACATATA
>BSBK01012437.1:42500-47203 GCA_027943335.1 Chamaecyparis obtusa | reverse complement strand
CAATTTTTATGCGTGGGCTCCCTTGGGTCGTGTCTTTTGGGTCACTCGATGGCGGAAGTCAGAGAAGGGTTCGACAGCGGTAGTCGTTCCAGCGCGTCGTCATAGTGATACTGAAGTCGATCTGTGGGCGAGCCCCCGTCTAGCTCTTGGGTCTGCATGTCGCAAGAAGATTTGAATTTTTTGAGTTAAGTCTCTTCGTTTCACTTGAATTTTTGCGAGATTTGAATTTTGTTTGTTGCGAGGTAGTAAAATTCTCTTCGTTTTGACTTGAAGTTTTGGATTTTTTGTGAGCTATTCTCTTCGTTTTTCCTTGGTTTTTGTTTTGGAAGACTTGAATTTTTTGTGGGCTATTATTTTATTCTTTTCACTTGAATTTTTGGAAGTTTTGAATGTTTTTGTGAGCTATTCTCTTCGTTTTCACTTGAATGTTTGCAAGATTTGAATTTTTTGTGAGCTATTCTGTTTGTTTCACTTGGTTTTTTTGGAAGATTTGAATTTTTTGTGAGCTATTCTGTTTTGTTTCCCTTGATTTTTTTGTAAGACTTGCATTTTTTGTGAGCTATTCTCTTCGTTTCAATTGAATATTTGGAAGTTGTGCATTTTTTGTGATTGTAGTCTCTTCGTTTCACTTGCATTTTTGGGAGATTTGATTTTATTTGTGAGCTATTCTCTTTTTTTTCCCTTGATTTTTTTGTGAGCTATTCTCTTCGTTTCAATTGAATTTTTGGAATTTCTGAATTTTTTGTGATCTATTCTTTTTGTTTCACTCGTATTTTTGAAAGATTTGAAATTTTTGTGAGATATTCTCGTCGGCTCAAATTTCTACGGAAGTGCAAGACTTGGACTAATAACTTATATAGGGGAGGTGTTGTCCGCGGAATCTCCCCCATGCCCCTCTAATAGAATCAGTGCTGGTGATCCCGTTTTGAAATCCGACAGACGGACGGATGATTAGGTCAGATTTCAAAACGCGATCAGCAGCACTGATTCCATTAGAGGGGCATGAAGCCACCTGATTGCTATGCGGGGGCTGCTCAAAGTCCCGTCTTTCGAAGGTCGCTCGACGGTGCAAGTCGGAAAGGGTTCGGCAGCGGTTGTCGTTCCAATGCGTCGTCGCAGTGACATGGAAGGCGATCTTCGGGTCAGCCCCCGTCTAGCTTTTGGGTTGCTTTGGTACAAGCGATCTGCTATGTACTTTCCGCGAACCCCTATCCGGGTACTCGTTAGCTATGCGTTGGCTCTTGCATGCGTGGAACGAAGAGATGCGGCCTTCACAGGGAGTTGGCCGGAAATAGTTCTGCTCTTGTGAATGGAGCCGCGTATATAGCTTTTGAGTCGTTTGGGTAGGTGCGCCCCTCCAAGAGAATCAGTGCTGGTGCTCGGACGGATTGGTAGCTCGGATTTAAAATATGAACACTAGCACTGATTCTATTGGAGGGGCGCATTAGGCCACCCGCTTGCTATGCGGGGGCTGTCCGAGGGTCGTAACTTTTGGGTCAGTCGACGGTGCACTTCGGAAAGGGTTCGACAGCGGTTGTCGTTCCAACACATCGTCGCATTGACAAGAAAGGCGATCTTCGGGTCAGCCCCCGTCTAGCTCCCGGGTCACTTGGTACAAGCTACTTGCTATGTCGCTTCGACTTCCGATACTTGAGTGCGCAATGGCTCAAGATGCTTTGCATTGGAATCAGTTAGTTATCATATGTGTCGGCGGATTGGATCTCAAGTCAATCTAGGCGGGTGCGACATTAGTTGCTAAGTCTCGATCGAAAACGATTTGGATTCATCTAGATGCATTGTTATCTGACTTGAGGAACTATGCGAGCGAGTTGGGTTACCTCCTCGTGGATATGTTGGATACGCGTTATGACGGATAAGATGATGGATTGCGGTAAGAATGACGAATTTTTGGAAGATGAATTATTTTGGTGAGCCATGTTCTTTGTTTTACTTGAATTTCTGGAAGATTTGAATTTTGTTTTCTAGCTATTCTTTTCGTTTTCCTAGATTTTTTCGAAAGACTTGAATTTTTTGTGATCTATTCTGTTCGTTTCACTTGAATTTTTGGAAGATTTGATTTTTTGTGAGCTTTTTGTCATCGTTTCACTTGAATTTTTGGAAGATTTGAATTTTTTGGGAGCCAGTTTCTTCGGCTTAAATTTCCACTCAAGAGCAAGACTCGGACTAATAACTTATATAGGGGAGGAGTTGTGTGTTGTTCGCGGAAGCTCCCCCATACCCCTCTTATAGAATCATTGCCGGTGATCGGACGGATGTGTAGGTCGGATTTCAAAATGGGATCACCAGCACTGATTCTATTAGAGGGGCATGAAGCCACTTGATTGCTATGCGGGGGCTGCCCAAAGTCCTGTCTTTCGGGTCGCTCGACGGTGCAAGTCGGAAAGGGTTCGGCAGCGGTTGTCGTTCCAATGCGTCGTCGCAGTGATATGGAAGGCAATCTACGGGTCAGCCCCTGTCTAGCTTTCGGGTCACTTTGGTACAAGTGATTTGCTATGTACTTTCCGCGAACCCTATCCACGTACTCGTTAGCTACGCGTTGGCTCTTACACGAGCGGAACGGAGAGATGCGGCCTTCACAGGGAGTTGGCCGGAGATAGTTCTGTTTTTGTGAATGGAGCCGCGTATAGCTTTTGAGTCGTTTGGGTAGGTGCCCCCCTCCAAGAGAATCAGTGCTGGGTATCTCGGATTTAAAATCTGAGCACTAGCGCTGATTCTATTGGAGGGGCGCATTAGGCCACCCGCTTTCTATGCGGGGCCTGTCCAGGATCGTGTCTTTTGTGTCAGTCGACGTTGCAAGTAGGAAAGGGTTCGACAGCGGTTGTCGTTCCAACGCATCGTCGCATTGACAAGAAACGCAATTTTTGGGTCAGCCCCCGTCTAGCTCCCGGGTCGCTTGGCACAAGCGATTTGCTCTGTCGCATGCTGCATTAAGATTTGAATTTTTTGTTTGCTATTCTCATTTTTGTTTCATTGGAAGATTCGAATTTTTTGCGATCTCCTCTTTTGTTTCCTTTGATTTTTTTTTGGAAGATTTTAATTTTTTGTGAGCCTACTCTCTTCGATTCACTTGAGTTTTTGGAAGAAATGGATTTTTTTGGTGAGCTATGTTCTTTCTTTTACTTGAAGTTTTGGAAAATTTGAATGTTTTGCTAGTTGTTCTTTTCGTTTCCCTTCGATTTTTTCGGAAGACCTGAATTTTTTGTGAGCTATTCTGTTCGTTTCACTTGAATTTTTTGAAGATTTGATTTTTTTGTGAGCTTTTTCCTCATCGTTTCACTTGAATTTTTGGAAGATTTGAATTGTTTGGGAGCCATTCTCAACGGCTCAAATTTCTACGGAAGAGAAAGACCCGGACTAATAACTTATATAGGGGAGTAGTAGTTCGCGGAAGCTCCCCCATGCCCCTCTAATAGAATCAGAGCTTGTGCGCGGACGGATGAGTAAGTCGGATTTAAAATCGGATCACTAGCACTGATTCTATTAGAGGGGCATGAAGCCACCTGATTGCTATGCGGGGGCTGCCCAAAGTCCTGTCTTTCGGGTCACTCAACGGTGCAAGTCGGAAAGTGTTCGGCAGCGGTTGTCGTTCGAATGTGTCGTCGCAGTGACATGGAAGGCAATCTTCGGGTCAGCCCCCGTCTAGCTTTCGGTTCGCTTTGGTACAAGCGATTTGCTATGTACTTTCCGCGAATCCTATCCGGGTACTCGTTAGCTATGCGTTGGTTCTTGCATGCGTGGAACGGAGAGATGCGGCCTTCACAGGGAGTTGGCCGGAGATAGTTCCGTTCTTGTGAATGGACCGGCGTATAGCTTCTGAGTCGTTTGGGTAGGTGCGGCCCTCCAAGAGAATCAGTGCTGGTGCTTGGACGGATTGGTAGCTCAGATATAAAATTTGAGCACTAGCACTGATTCTATTGGAGGGGCGCATTAGGGCACCCGTTTGCTATGCGGGGGCTGCCCATGCCCATGGTAGTGTCTTTTGTGTCACTCGACGGTGCAAGTTGGAAAGGGTTCGACAGCGGTTGTCGTTCAAATGTTTCGTTGTAGTGACATGGAAGACAATTACTGGGTCAGCCCCCGTCTAGCTCTTGGGTCACTTTGCTGCAAGTGATTAATTCGGTTTTGGATGGATAAAATCCCTTTGTGAAAGGTGGCATGGCGTTTGTTGGAGAAAATTGATTAAGTCGGAGCATTGGCCTCGGGCCATTGTGAGGACTGTCGATTTCTTCAGGTACAACACTTGTTTGCCTAGTAACAGAGTTGACATGTAATTCGGCATTGCTCTCGATTGTTCTCGGAGTTGTACCTCCGGAACTTTTGGATCTTGCCCCTTCACTCCATTTCATCCTCTTTGCTTGGATGAACGTGTGCACTTGTACCCCTTTCCGAGATGGTAGGCGCGATAATAAATTGCGGAGTGAGCATTTCTTGTAGTTCTGCCCAGCCCTTGTGCAGTTGGAAGTTCTCATCTTCATATTTAGTTGAATTTTGCCACGCACGAGTGTCGTAGAGAATTGCGACAGTGTGTATGTCATTTGTTTGACTGAAAGATGCGCTTGTTCCGAAGTTTACGACAGTTGCATTTGCCATGGGCCTTGGCACTTGGCACGTTCCATCTTTGCGATACATGAGCTCCGACAGTAACAAGTGTTGGGAATCGTTGCACGTAAGGTGAGTGTCCT